>PVHP010005041.1:0-67654 GCA_004024765.1 Zapus hudsonius
TCTGCCACAGCACTGCAAACAGCGGCAGGAAGGTGTGCCAAACACTGGCAAGGGGAAGCTGGCTTATAACCCCCATAAGCCCGCCCCCAACAACACAGCTTCATCGAGGTTGTAAAACCCAAACTGCCATCAGCTGAGGATCGATCTATCAGAACACATTCAATTGTTTGTGGGGGACACCTGGATCAAACCATGACACATGGGGAGAGTGTATTGAGACTGGAAGTAAAATGTTTTTCTTACTATTATAATATCGAAGATATAATAGTAGTTACTGAAATGTGTGGGTATCTCTCCCTTCAGTAAACAAATTGATTTTGTAGATTTCCTTAAAAATAGCAACTAGATGTCATTCGTCCGATGCTGCCAACTTGGAAACCATCTAAGATCCCTCAGGTCAAAGGCTCAGTGACATCGGGTTGCATTCACTCCAGATGCCTTTGACTAATCAGCTGTGAGTCAGGGTTCCCAGAACCCCTTCTATTGGTTCATTTAATTTCCTGGAGTAGCTCACTGAACTTGAGAAAATAAGCACTGTACTAAAGGATATATATTAAAGAAATAGAGCCTCATGTAGGAGAGCAAATACCGAGTTTCTCTACCCCTGTAAGCATGCCAGATCACCCAGAAACCACATGCTCAGATATAAGGAAGCTCATCAAAAGCCAATACTTCAGAATTTTCCAGAAACTATATTACATAGATATGATTCGTCAACTAACTACATTACTGGCCATTGCTGATCAATACAACTTATCACACTCTCCTCAGAAAACTTGGGAAACAAGGCTTACAGTTCTACCCTCCAATCCCATTCTTGTTCCCCTGATAATAGCTGTCATCACCCCATGGGCTCTTCCTGTTACTCCATGTATGAAATATTGTCCTGCCTATGTTGTGATTTTTAAATATATCAGAAGCTAAGTCTCTTAGTCCAGGGAAGATACCGACTACTAGAACAAAAGTTTCAGAAGTGCTCCTTAGGAAATTAAGGGAGTTTTATGATGAATATTCTTGGGACTGGGGTAGAGGTGAATGTGTATCCATATCATTATTTTCTGGTCCTCAGAAGCTTAGCATATGAATTCAGGAGGCACATTTAGAATACTGAGAATAGCCTGGCTGGCTGGGCTTAGTTGAAAGAGTCCGTTGTATGAAAATCTGAGACTTCATCAATCTTTCAGGATCCGGTTTAATGGATTTAATGGTTGGAGAAGGAGAATACAGTCTCATGGAGTCAAGAAGGAAAAATGAAAAGAAAGCCTCTAGGATAATTGAGTTTAAGATATATTTTTGATGACAGAAGAAGGCAACTCTTATCTGGTGGGTCTCACTTCATTATCTGTTTGTTTTGAGAAATATAAGCAGAAACTATCTTATTTTGAAATGGCATGGGGAGTGTATCTAGTCATAGCTCCCATCATGATCACTCACAATTCTGCTTTTGACATGATATGAGGAATAATTTAATATCATCATAGCTTAACATTTCATGACAAAGAGTTTTCTTTAAGTTTTTGTGCATGTGTATCAGCCAAAAATCAAAGAAATCAAAAGGCAGGAAAAGAGCCATATAATTGTGCCCTTAATCATGCCTTCATATGGAAAAGACATGTCCCTAATTTTTAATTGATTTGTCAAATTAAAGTGTTTATTTTAATGATGCTAAGGTATGAAATCAATAGAATAATAAGCATTAAGCCAAATTGCCCCTCAAGATTATTTTAAAACCAGGGTCTTGTACTATAAGTCAGGATTGTTCTATACACCAAAGCCATTCATTTATAATATACCGGGAAATTTAATTTACAACCAGAGACTGCCAAAAATGATAAATACCAGATTTGATATGCTGAAAATCACCCTGTGCTTATATAAGGTTAAAATTAAAGGGCAAAATCTATAATCTTAATGTTTTGCAACCCTGTGTAAACATAGAAAAACATGGAAAAGCAGGTTTCTCCTCTCGGCAGAGTGACAGTGGTTTTAATTAAGACTAGGAGCCTATGAGGGACTCTTAGGTTTATAAGCATTAGACTACAGTGCAATTGAATCTGAATTGAAATTGATCTGGATAAAGAAATGCATAGTCATCTTTTCCCCAGGCATCCTGAATTTTTAGAACACATCCTTACATACACCAAGATATAAGATGAAATTCTACAACACACATGGTCCAATTTAAAATAAAGGCATAAACAATCAATAGAGTTTTTACATTAAATGATGAATGAATTTTAAATACCGAGTATTTCACAGCCAATAGAAATATCTTTAAAACCAAGTCATTGAAAAGATAATAGTAATAAGCAAAAATGGCATGGGTTTTTTTTTTAACAATTTCAGCACTGTTGAGACACAACTGTGACTTTTCTTAACTTTTATCAGCAACACTATCCATATTTTAAAATTAAATGATACAACCTGGCTATTCGGATTTTATTGATGTAAGCAGAGCGATAACATTTTTCCAAAAAACTAAAATTAGTACTACTTAAACATGATTGAAAATAATCCTATGTGAGATACCATATGGTTGTCCAAAACCATTATGCTAACAATTATAAATATATTAGCTTTTCATGTGCACGTGTGCTGTGTTTTGTGTATGGTCATGTGTGTGAAGCCTCGAGGCAACCTTGAGTGTCTTTCAACCTCAGGCAATAAAAATTTTAGTTGTCAGAAAGACCTGCCACCTCTTTAGGCCTGGAACTCACCAAGTCGTCTAGAAGAATCCACAGGGATGCTCTCTGTTAGTATTCTAAGTGTGCATTGAGATGCCCAGCAGGTTTACTCAGGTTGTGGTGATTTATCTCGGGTCATCATGCAGGTAAGGCAACACTTAACTGATTGAGAGATCTCCCATCCCTTCATGCATTACTATAAAGGTTTATTTTATGAGTGGAGAACCTGAGAGTTCTGGAGCTTTAATAATCTGACACACACCTTGTATGATATGATGGATCTTTTTCTAAAACTCATCTTAAACTTGGCTCATTTCCTGTCATGCTTGCATCGTCTCTCTGATGTCCATCCCCACTGGGGATAAAGACCATGTCTGTGGAATTTTTCAAAACTACTCCACCCCAGCTCCATGTAGAGATGTCTACATCAGAATTTCTGGGCCTTGGAAACACAGCATTTTGTTTATTTATTTTTTAATTGTTCTTTCATGCAAGGCTTCACTGTGGCCCAGGATGACCTAGAAAACACTCTGTAGCCTATAGTGGCCTAGATCTCAAGCCAGTCCTCCTACCTCAGCCTCCCAAGTGCTGTGATTAAAGGTGGAGTCACCACACCCAGATTGAGATATTTCTTAAGTTCTGGAGACAATTGTGTGCAATTTCATTTTCCTGTTCCCCATTGAGCTTGAAATATAAAATATCATACTACTGAAGCTTAGAGGAGTATTGTCATCCATACTTTTCACATAGAAAAGTAAAGATTGCATTGTTTATAATAATATAGCAAGTAAATGGAAAAGCTAGGATTTAAATTGTCTTTTCCAGTTCCAAATGCAATGTATAATTTACAGACACACTTCTAAGAAAATTAGTACATGTTTCTGTAATGTTAATGATCTCCTTAAAATCTTTAATAAACATAAATATCATCAGTTTTTTTTAATTTTAAAAGTGCTAGTCTAAAATGACCTATTTACCAACCACTATTGTACTAGTAAAGTGAGCACATTTTTTTTCAAGTTGAGCTATAGCATGTTACATTATTTTATTCCTGAGTATACTAATTCTAAATCTATTGTACAACTTTTAGCTCTATTGGTGAAAACCCAAGAGACTAAACTAAAACATTGTCCTTTTACAAAATCAGAGAATTATATGTTGTTTTTTTTAAACAGAGTATTGATTTTATTTTTACCAGTAAAAAAGAGGTATCTCATTTATTTTATCTTGTAAGGTACAAACTCTGGGCATTTAAATTTTTATGGTCAAGAGACAAGGGAAATAGTGGAAGGCTTACTTTTTGCCTGGGTCAAATAAAGTGTCTTTTCAATCAGACATTATAAATTTCAGTTGTCCTGTTAGAGCCATTAAGAGAAAGGATGTGAATCAGGGTTATAAAGTTAAGCATTCCTTCCCATCATCCTGAGAAATGCAAGCTGCATCTTGGCCAAATGAAGAAAGGACATGATCAAGAAAATTGCAACATTACTCCATTGCCCACATGGTTCCTCCAAATTGTGGTCAGGCACCCCTCAACTCCTTACCATAAACAGAATAGTGATTTTGCCAATGACAGTCAGAGAGGCTCTGCTAAGAGCAAATGTAGACTAAATGAGGATTGTCTGTAAGTTGAAAGAGTGGGTTTTGTTTTTTCTATGAAGTTCCTGGTATTTCAAACTCTCCAAGGAATAAAACTTTGCATGCTTGCAGTATGATTCCACATCCCTATCAAGGATAACAATACAAAACTCTAGAAGTGTGGTTTTCTCTCCTCTGTCTGAAAGAAGTTTTAATATTATCTGGAAGTCAAGATTTGATAGAATATCAATTGAATCATTTGTATTAATAATAGTAATGACCACAATTGATTTGTTTGGGGGATCACTCCCACTCTTTAAATGAATAAACTCTGAACAGTCAGTGAAATGTATTCTGCCCAATAAGAAGGACCTTATAGTATATAGCCTCTTTTGCACCTTTTATCCACATGATGGCCTCTTGGTGGATATCAGAGTACATCACAGGGCATCTGTACAACTGATAGTCTCAGTGTGATATTAATTATCATATCCAACTAATATAGCTTATTCTCCACCCATTGTGCACACATCTTGTGAGAGTGATTTCAGGGAGGTTAACTCAGATATGCACTCATAATAATAAAGACATACTCCCTTTTGACTGGCCAGCCTAAACATATTGGCAAAATGCACGATACTAATGTGAATGGAATTCTTCCCCTTCAGAAAGCTCCATTAGGTACAGAAGTAGCTGTTTTGCCATCATAACATCTTTGTAATGTCTGCTGATAGTTAAGCTCATGTTGTTGGTCCTGGGAGTCAAGACAACTGTGGGCTGGTCAAGAATCTCGAGTCAGCGGCTCTCCATAAGCAATCTCTAATGTGTACAATCATGGTGGGATGCTCTTCCCATGCTGAGCACATTTGCCCTCAACACAATCATCCTTGTCTTTCGTTGACTTTGCTCCGTCTTAATGACAAAGTTTTCTTGAAATCAAAATAGAGACCACAATGCATATATTTGGACCCAAGAATGGCAAAGATGTTATATGGTATACTTTACCCATGACATTGTGCTTACTGTGTGCATTTAGGAAGTAACTACCTACTGTTATCAGGTGAGGTCTTAGTCACTTGTCATCCAAAAGTTAATAAGCATGACCCCAGCTTTAGAAAATCTCATTAATTAAGAAGCAGGGAGAACGATGAACATATCATGAAACTAGAATGCCAGAATAGATAATGTCCAAAACACAAAATGAGCATAAGGGACAAAGGGATAAACAGAGGGATCCAGAGACACCCTTAAAGAATAACCTATGATGAGGCAATTAATTCTCTTATTAAAATTGCAAACAGGCATTACCATGAGAGAAATTGACTATGTGTGTGCTAATAAGGGAATTGGATGAAGGAGGAGGCAAAAGGATCCATTGTTGGAAAACTCTTTCTATAGACAATTCACTGGTTACCCATACATACAGCTGTATGGCCTATTTATTTCTAGCAATTTGACATTTGCAAATAAATAATATTTCTTGAGGATGATTTAAAGCCTTTCAAGAAATGTATTTAACACAACATAATTTAAAAAGTGTAAGTTGCATTCTTCCCTAAATACATAAATCTACAGAGAGTCTTTCAAACCACAAAACTTAGCATGGCCACAACTATTTAGAACTTACACATATTATATACAGATGCTGCCTTCCATACTGGCTTGGATAGGGGCACCAAGAAAGTTCATTGCTCATGTGTCTCTGCATTAGGAAAAATTAGCTAATTCATTACAAAATAAAGTAGGGGAATAAAAAGATTCACTTGCTTAATAGAGAAAGCCACCTCTATCTCAGGAGATTCATTTTGCCCGGGAGGGAGGCGATGAAGGGCTCCGGAGAAAGAGGCCTATGGAAGTCACTGAGATCTAAGTGACAGTCGGACAGTCACATGGGCCAAGTGGAATACATTAAGCTCTTGGTTAAATTGCTTGCATTGTTTGGATGAAAGCAATGGATGAAAACATCCTGGTCTCAGGAGGGTTTCAGCAGGGTGTTTCCTTGGAGCCTCAACAAAGGTCAGCACAGTGGGAACATTTGTCAAACAAGTTATTTGAGTATGTGAAATAAAAGTCCTTCGTGTTCCCAGTTGTGATAGCATTGTGGTGACTCTACCCTCTCTCTCCTGACCAGCCTGGCCACTAATCTGCATCTCCAGTCTCTCCGCAGGAGGCTCTGGGGAAAACTGCATTGATTTCTTTGCCTCTGTGCCTTCCTACACTTTCTTTCCCAGAAAGTTCTGTTAATTTTCCTCCTCAGGTGGTTCAGAACACATTTTAAAAAGACATGACATTGTAAAAAAAATAAATGTCAGTTAGCCCCTACCCCATAGATAGATCCAGTATGTGCTCTGAGGAGGGTCTCCAGTGGGTTGGGGACAGAGAGAAGGGAAATAGGGGTACTTCACAAGATTTGCTCATACAATGTATCTAATTATTGATAATAAAGATACTAAAAATGTCAGCTGAAGAAGATGAAAATTTAGGGTATCTTGAACAGGGTTTCCTCAGATGTTGCAAGGGAAGCTGAATAGGAAAGGGAAAAAATAGCAAGTATCTTGAGATTTAAAAAAAAATATTTTATTTAGTCATTTTCAAGCAGAGAGAGAGAGAGAGAGAGAGAGAGAGAGAGAGCACACCAGGGCCAGCACCTTGTGGGTCTGGCTTGTGTGGGTCCTGAGGAATTGAACCAGGGACCTTAGGCACTGGAAGCAAGTGCCTTAACCGCTGAGCCAACTCTCCAGCCCTCTTGAGATTTTTTTATAGTTATCAAGGCTGGTTATTTTCTTCTGGAAATAAGTGGATTTGAAGTTGTGCTCTTAAAAGGCGCCAGTTGTAAAAGATTTCCATTGATATATGCATGAAATATCACCGTGAAGACATGAAAGACTCCTAACTCCCTGCCACTGGCATCCCAGTCAGGTACACATGTCAACCTTGCAGGAATCACAGTCCCACAGAATTGGAACCTTTCCTTCCTCCTGAATATAGAAGGTTCTAATCTACTCCATAACATGACTCAGATAACAATGGCCTGTGGATGGCAACTTGTTTTTGTAAGTTTCATTATAATCTTTGGTGTGCTCATTCGCGTATATTGTCTATGGCTGTTTTCAGGTTCTAAAGGCAGAGACATCGCAGGAAAGCCTGAGAATGGCAATTTAAGCTTTACAGAACAGTGGCTGGCCCCTCTGCTCAGTGATTGTCTTTGTAGGCAACAAGGACACTGAACATGGAGAAGAGTCACCATGTTAGATTCTATGTGATGGACAGTCCTTTCTTCCATCAGCCTGCCCTCCCCTCAATTGATGATGTCTCTTCTGATCACCAAGCAGGCTCTTCTCTGTCTGCCTTTGCTTTGATTTTCTTTTCTACTTTGAGCTAACATTGCTTTTCTTCAACTTCACCGGATCTTCTATCACAAAGGTCAGCTGTCCCGTAAAACTTTGAATTCTGATCCTCCTAAGTAGAATAATCACTACCTTTCAGTCCCTACCAAAGCACTATTGCATTACATTAGCGCCCCCTCCTATGTTGGAGTGTGGTTTTATTTGATGGCTATGTATCAGCTCCTTAGGACAGAAGTTCTTATCACTTCTATAGAGTTAAGCAAGATGCTTGGCATTTAGAAAACCCTCAATGATACTCTTGTGCTCATTTCAACTCAAAAATTACCTAGAACAATTTATAAAAGTTATAGTTGAAAGATACCTAGGACTTATTGAAAAATATGTCCCTGTGGGCTGGGGAAGGTAGATCAATGGGTAAAGTACACCTTTTCCAATTGTGCAATTGTGAAGACCTGAGTTCAGGTCTCCAGAACCTTCAAAAATGCTTAGCATGATGGGACACATTTACAATGTCAGCCTGAGGAGTTGGAGACATGGAATGTCCTAGGACTCACTAACCAGCTGCTCTAAGTTCCTGACCTCTTTGTCCAGAGGAGCCTTCATTGTGTAAAACAATATGGTGGGGAGTACCTGGGAAAGAACCCTACTATTAACCTCTTCTCTCCACAAACATGGACACACACACACACACACACACACACACACACACACACACTTGCAACATGGACTCCCCACAGACACACAATACGAGCATGTATGCTTACAGGCATGCAGCTACAACATACGCATGCAAGAAAAAAGGAAGAAAAATGCATAGATGTACCTGATTAAATGAGACAAAGAGCATATAATTGAGGAGAGAGCGAAAAAAAGGAAGAGATTGAAAAACATCCCTACCAGGATGATGGCAGGAGGCTCAATGGCAGGTGGCTGAGCCCTTGGAAACAGGAAAAAGCAACAGCCAACGTTGCAGAGGTCAGCACTATGACCTCAGTGTCCCTCCTGGCTCCAGGCCCCTGTTCACCCACATCCTCTCTCCTACTCAGTGCTCCCTCTACACAGTTTGCTGCCTCATTCTGCCTTTCCTGAGTCCCACCCATTCTTCGCACCACACACCGACTGCTGCTCTTTCCCTCCATCTCTTCCGCCTTTCATTCTTACATCACCATCATCAGCCTAAGGGGGAATTCCTCATGAACACCCAGTTCCTTCCTTTATCCTGTTTGTTTTTAAGTGAGTCCATTTATTTTCTTTAGGGTTCCAATTTAAAGGCAGATGCATAAATCAACATAAATAACATGCACATACATACTCACATCATAATTAACAATAACAGCCATGAAAATGAAGAATGAAACATGGTGGGGGGGGGCTCTGCATGTGCACAAGCTGGAAGAGTGAGAAGGTGGCAGAATTTACTGCATAACCTGCTGGTGAAGAACAGCACTTTATATGAAAGCAACAAAACCAAACCAAAAATCCAAGAAGGTTGAAAGCTCTTCAAGTAAAGGGCTAACACTTCACCTCTCTTCTATCCCATCTCCCCTAACATTTGTAATCACTATCGTGTTTTTGTTTGTTGGGTTGTAATTCTCAATTGTAGACCATTTTAAATGACTATTAAACTCTCATTGTCTAGGCAATTTTCTGTGAATGACTATGTCATTAACATTAGCTGAGTTTAGGTATCTGCTCCCAGGAAAGTAGTTAACTGAATCCCCTTTCTTTCCTTTGGCTTTCTTTCCTCTCTTCCTCCCCCCTGTTTTATATTGCATGCGTTCCATTATCTGAATTCCTCCTACTTCTCCCTAAGTGTTTTAATCAGTGTTCTTGAGAGACAAGGAGCCAGAAGGACACATGGAGTTATTGTCACTTTTATTTTTTCAAGCCTTTTGTTTCTTCAAAAGTGACTGCCACCTAAAATCAGCAGTTAGGCCATGATGATCTACTTAGTGATTATTTCTTGAGCATGCTGGCTCCAGACTCCTTTATACCTCTTCAGGGGCCACTGAGCCTGCACTTCACTCCCTTGAGAGTCTGACAATTATGCTAGGTTCTGCTAACTAGCACTTGGGGCCTGAAACCCTCAGCAAAGTTTCTAAGTGTGTCTTAAGCAGGTGCACACCCTCCAGTCTCATCTGACTGCAATTTCACCTTCATGGATGGCTGCTTCTATAACGCAGGATTAAAAGCAGACACCCTTTTAAAAATTATTGAAGAAAATAATACTGGACTTAACATGCTCTTTAGCTAAAAGATTTTACACGGATCTGGTCTAGAAAAACATTCTTTTTCAGCTCATATACAGTCACCTGTGTAAGATACATGCTCTCTCCCTTCTTGTATTCTTTCCCTATTCAAAAAGAAAAACAAGGGCTGGAGAGATGGTTCAGTGGTTAAGGTACTTGCCTCCAGTGCCTAAGGCCCTGGGTTCAATTCCTCAGGACCCACATAAGCCAGAACCACAAGGTGGTGGCCCTGGTGCTCTCTCAACTCTCTCTCTCTCTCTCTCTCTCTCTCTCTCTCTCTCTCTCTCTCTCTCTGCTTGAAAATGAATAAATAAAAAAAGAAAAAAATGTCTCTGCTGAGGCACAAGCAAAAAAGTTTTCTCGCCTAGTGCTGATCTCTTAAGGGATACCAGGAATAGAAGTCTACAGAAATTGAGGTAGAATGTGGCACACCAAAATCTCATCAGTTTTCCAGTGGAGGGTTGTTGGTGAAGAGTTCTGTATATTTTCTTACTTAGAAAGTAGACAACAAGGTTACATGAACACCAATTACTTCAAGCTGTGCCTTCTAGCACTGTTGAGAAAAGAAATGGCCCAAGAATGGAGATTTAAATCAAGAAAACTAGAGGAGGGAGAGAAATCAAGAGAGTGTGAGTGAACAAGAGAGAGCAGAGGGGTCCAGCTGACGTCACCTGCCTGCACTTGGCAGTGTGCCCAGAGCCCTCGTTGAGATGAGAAGTGGCCAGGGCTGCATCTGCCCCTGGTGTCTGAAGAAATACCAGTGGATTTCTTCTGTAATCCTGGTGTCTTTTAAGGGATTTTGAAGTAGAGATCGGAATTGTTTGAATACAGTTTCTGTCAGCAAAAATAAATAAATGTGAGATAATGAAAAGGAAATAATCTTGATGCGTTGGGAATGTAGTTATTGACTTAAGTAACTGAAATTATTTTGGGAATTATTATGGGAAACAATGGCATCATAAATTTTCTTATCGTCTTAAGATTTTAAATGTATGTGTGTAAATGTATAAGTGAAATTCTATCAAGTGTTTTTGATAAAATTTCATGTCTTTTTCTGATATGACCACTGACACTGACTATATTCAATTACGCATATATATCTTATTTGATAACCTTTGTTCATTTATTATTTTTTCCATACCCATCTGTCCATGCATTTTAGTGATTAAAACAGAAATTTTAAAATAGTATTAATGTAAGGCTTCCCCAAAAGGTATATTAATTACTTTTTGTATATATGGAGGTTTTAATTTAACTGTAATAAAAGTATTCATTTTCCTGTCTTCTATCAGACATTAAGCTTTTTGCTATTGTCAAAAAAAATGAATCCCATAGGAAGAGTTTCTTAAAGATCATTTTATTTGATATCAAATATTGATACTCTTATTCAGAGCTTAACTACATAATACTTCAAATCTAAAATTTTATTGTGAATAAATAACAAAATATTTTGCAAATATGCATAAAATAATTATCCTGAAAGCATTTTTGTGAGAAAGAATGATAAATGACATCTACTGGTAAAAGTGTTTGAGATGTTGTATTTACCATAAGTAACCAACGGGTGACTGAGGAAGGGTGAGCACAGTGCTCTTCTGTCCTGCCCACACCTGCAAGCACATCTGCACACACACATGCATGCAACACACACACACTCACTCATACACACTCACTCATACACACTCACTCATACACACACGCATACACATACTCTCACACACACGTACACACATGTATACACATTCATACACACACACATACAGACACACATGCTCACATGCATTCACACACACACACTCATACACACATACAAACTCATACACATATACACACATTCATACACATACACTCATACACATACACTCACACACATACACTCACATATACACACATACATACATTCACACACATATACACACATACACACTCACACACATGCACACTCATACACATACACACACACTCATGCATATACTCTCACACACACATACACACACATACACACATTCATACACACATACATCCACAAACACATACACAAATTCATACACACATACATTCACACACATATACATACACACTCACGCATGCACACTCATACACATACACTCACACACATTCACTCACATATACACACATATGCAGACACACATACACACATACATTCACACACATATACATACACACGTACACACACATACCCACTCACACACATACACACATCACATACTACACATGCAAAAAAATGAGTAGAGACAGAACCAATATATACTACTGATTACACTATAAATAAGTTTGATACAGTAAAAAATGTATTTCCTTAAACTGTTAACATTTTTCACAATAGGTAGAAGAAGTAATCCTGACAGTGTGACTAATCTAAACACAGAAAGATTGCCTTCACAACGTTAGTGTGATTATAAGGAAGTAAAGGTACCTAGGTTATGACTTCTAGTTTTTCCATTACATGTCTTAAGGGTTAGGAAGTATAATCATTTGCCTTATAACATCATAGAAGTAATCAATCTATGGTGAGCATAAACTTAATTTAATTCCTTGTATTAAACCAAAGCATAAGCAGTGTGTCAGTGGAGTCCAACAGAAATTTAATGACCTGATAAAGTATTGACCCCAATAGGATGAGGACCTTGAGTTTTCGACTCTCAATCTAGTTTTTGGCTCTGTGTGTGTGTGTGTGTGTGTGTGTGTGTGTGTGTGTGTGTGTGTGTGTGTGTGTGTGTTCCATTGTACTAGTGTATGTGTATGCCTATGCACTTCTGAGTGTGTGCATGGGTACGATTCCTCAAGCACTATCCACCACCATTTGGTTTTTTGTTTGCTAGTTGGTTCTTCAAAATGGTTTTTATTAGTATGCTGCAATTATGTTTGATGGGTTTCATAAAAACACTTCCATATAGGTATATTTTTTATCATATTAACCCTCCATTAGCGTCTCTTGTCTCCCTTCCACTTCACTTTGTAAGACAAAGTCTCTCAGTGTCTTGAAAAACACCAACTAGGCTAAACTGGCCCCAGAGTTCTGTCTATCTCTGCGTCTCCAGTGCTGGCATGACAAATACACATCAACATGCCAGGATTTTCTCCATGGGTGCTGGAGATGTGAATTTGAGAGGTAAGCACCTTACCAACTGAGCCCCTCCCCCACCTTCAATCCAGAATGTGAATCAAAGATTATTAGCTAAGAAGTACTCACAGGACAATTATGTCTTTGAGGATTCTGTTTGGATATGAAAGGAATATTTTTTCTAAAGTTTTAGGTTTAAGAGAACCCTCCCAGTAATCAAGAGAGTCTGGAATTAAACATCGATGCTTTTCAGAAATGACTCAGATGTGTGAACAGTGCTGATAGTCACTAAAAAATTTCATGACAAGAGTGAAATGCCGAGGTCCTGTCACAGGTTTGGTGAGAAGGACCAAACCATCCATCACACTTTATTCTATCCTGCTTGTGTATTCAAATGGAGAATGCAATTTTCACACGTCATGCATTTCTAACCGAGAGCCCATGGAAAGCAGCATCAGTGAAATCGCTCATGATTAGGAATAATACAAACACTTTCCAAGGAGGCTGATAACATAGGGACCGAGATGACTCAATTCTCCTAGCCAAACGTATCTCTTGCCCTCAGTTATGACATTGACATTCAGCCTAATCGTTCCATCTGAAGAGTGTCTCTGGCTTTCATTGTTTTAATGATCAAAGTTTGTTGATCCTCTAATGGTATTTATCAAATGTGTCAGCATGGCCTCTTAATTCATGCCAAGCCTTAATGCCTACTTAACAGTAAGGGAGGTATAATTTAATGGCAGCCTGTCCACATGCCTGAGGATCCTTAGGTAAGAACGGGCAGGATTCTAATCTCTTGTCTTGGGCTGCAGTTGAATTAGTGATCACCTTTTCATAGCTTCTCTTTTTCAATCCGTATGCCTCCTCACCTTGTTAGTTCTCACAGAGGCAAAGCAGAAATGCCGAAAGCCACCCAATAAATGGAGCAAAGTCATAGATGTGCTGCAGAGGCAGACAACAAATTGGTACAGCCTCTGTTCAGTTTATAGGCTGTAATTAGAACCAATGTGGCTTTTTATCTGCAAAGTTTTAGTATAAAGTAAATGCTCATTTTTAAAGTGATCTGGGGAAACCCCTGCATTTAATCAGGCTAAACAAGCTCTTTAGACAATTTGTTCTGAAATGTCTCTAATTAAAGCCTGCCCTCTAGGTAATGTGGCAATCAAATCTACCAGTGGGTATAAATTAATGACATCATGCAATTAGCACGGAGACCACAAATGGTAGTAGCATCTGGGTGGCAGGGAGTGAGGCATGTAAACAGCTCCTAGGTGGGTCCTTAATACTAAGGAGTAGACCCTATGTACCAAGGCGCCCTGGCAACTCTCTCCCTTGGTTCTGCTAAAGGGTGTTTTCTTTGAGCTCCTGAAAATTAAATATCTTCAAAAGTTGTGTTGCAGATAAGAATGTTCAGTTTTAATTCACAGATGACTCTGGGTTTCTGCTCCCTGGAAACATCTTGAAGGTGGTTCAGACTCCTTTCCTACTGATGCCAAGACGTCAGAAGATCAAGCAAAATACAGTTGTATTCGAACAAAAGAGAAAAGGCACGAATCTTTTCAGATAGGAATCGTGAGGAGCTTGGGGCTATATGGTTCTCTTTCTGAATTCAAGTTTGAAAATTAGATTAAAATTATATTTAGATTTTTCACGTGTCTATTTTGTAAGATTTAATGGCATGCAGGGTCTTACACATTTCTCCTTAGCCAGCACCTTGCTGTCTTGTTCTGTCTTATTTGGCTCATTTTCACTCAACTATCACTGCTTGGACAAGTTAAAAGAAACACAGGACAGTCCTTTGTGACTCCATCCTTCCTTCCTCACGTCTCCATTCCCAGTGCTTATTCACACTGTGTGTGTGGAAGAGGCAAGCCAATTTTCCAGAGGAAAATCCTTTTGGAGGATGCACCACACAGGGGGATCTTGGTGTAAATGGTTTCCCAACAACTCCTTGCTGTTTTGTTAGGCAGCTCAGATTTGAAGAAGAATGTGGAAAGAGGGTCAAGTGGCTTTCCTTGCACGAAAATGTAGAATCTCATTTCCAGCTAATAAAATAGGTTATTCTACATCCAAGGCCTGTAATGAAACATATTAAGTCTAAAAAAAACCACAGAGGCCATTTACAAAAATAAATGCTTGGAATAAATATTACTGAAAAGCAGAACTTCTGGTTAGAAGATATTACTTAAATATTTCAACCTCAAGTAGCATTTACATCCCAAGGTGGAAAGAACTGAGCTGTTTTTATCTTTTCTTTCTTTCTTTCTTTCTTTCTTTCTTTCTTTCTTTCTTTCTTTCTTTCTTTCTTTCTTTCTTCTTTCTTTGTTTCTTTGTTTCTTTCTTTTTTCTTTCTTTCTTTCTTTTTTTTTTGGTTGTTGTTTTGGGTTTTTTGTTTGTTTGCTAATTTAGCAAGCTTTGTTTCATGATGGAGTCTCTTCCTCTTGACTTGTGTTCATGGAATTCCCCATTCACATGGGTAAAAGCTGGAGCTAACTGAGGCACAGAAGATCAGCCCCTCCTCCGGCATTAGGAACAAACCACCAGGCTCAAAGAGCAAGCCATGTTTGACAGAACCTCTTTCAGAGGAACCCAAGATTGCCATACACACTTCTGAGGCTTCTTGCTCAGGCCTCCTCCCACTTCTATGCCAACAAGACAATGACATCAGATCAGTGTTTCTCAACAGCCACATGATTGACATTTGGATCTGAAGACCTGTGTTGTGGAGACTGTTCTGAGCACGGTGAGATTCTTGCAACAACCTTGGCCATTATCATCCAGTATTCAGAACAGAGGGAAAAATCTCAATATCACCAGATATTCCATAGGAGGCAAAAATGGCATTAAATTAAAAAGCACTGTATTGGGTAAACAATGCAGAAATAGCCATGGTGCAGAATGGGATAAAGCTTAAGTCCCTCAGAGGCCGAATGAGCCCTTGAGCTGCAAGCCTCCCATGACCTGCATTGGGCTTGTAGCCAAGCATAATTCTTTTCATCAAGGACATGTGCACATCTGTATAACTGCTAGTTTGTCACTAACACTGATAAAATTTAATTTTCATTGAGCCTCAAAGTCCCATCGTAATAGGTTTTATTAAGTCGCAAAGAGATTACTTAAGCGGACTGTGCCTAGTTATTAGACAGAGTATGTGTGCTTTAATCTAATTTACAAAAGTCTTTCTCAGATATTCATAAAGGGGTCTACAGTGAAAATCAAAATAGTCATGACTGAGAAAATTTGAAAATGTATTCAAATAAACCACAAATTATTATAAATTTTAAGATGTTATTTATTTGTAATATGTATTTTTATCATTTTACAGTTTCCTTTTTTTTTTTTTTTGAGGAAGGGTCTCACTGTAGCCCAGGCTGACCTGGAATTCACTATGTAGTCTCAGGCTGGCCTTGAACTCATGACATCCTCTGACCTCTGCCTCCAGGGTGCTGGGATTAAAGGTGTCCACCACCATGCCTGGCTTCATTTTTATAATTTTCTATTGGAGATGTTCATATTTGAACATTTGCTAATTTGTGCAGGGTCCCACACCATGCTCTCTTTTGTTCCCTCTCTCCTGATACCATAACACCCTGGTGACCCTCTTTTTCAAGGCAGTCCTTCCTCTGCCTATATTTGTCACTTCTCTTGTCCTCCCCTGGCCTTCCTATCAAAAGATTGATGGGCTCAAAACCAAGCTAGTCTTGGGGGGACTATGAATATACCAATTGGTTACAACAAATACCTATCCACTCTGTAGCGCTTACGTTCTTTCCGGCCTCTCTTCTGCAATGTTCTCTGCGCTTTGGAGGACATGATAGAAGTTTCTGATAGTGTTGAATTCTAAGAAGCCCAGTATCTTCTGCTTTGATGAGTTTTGAGACCTCTCAGCATCTGCCATCATCTCTGTCGAGAAGGTTCTTGGCTGGCTCTGAGAGCAGCACTCATGTCTAATCTACCACTTCCTCTGTAGTATTTCCTGTGCCCTGGAGGATGTGATAGAGATGACTCCTTGATTTTTAAAACATTTATTATTTATTTATTTCATAGGGGAATGATGTGCCATGGCCTCTTGTCACTGCAAATAGACTCCAGGTGCATTCAATACTATGTGCATCTGGCTTTACTTGAGTGCTAGGGAATCAAACCCAAGAAGGTAGGCTTTGCGAGCAAGAGCCTTTAACCACTGAGGAATCCCTCTAACCCTCAACTCATCCAATATTCATCATTTGTATTTAGAATTTTTATGCATTTTAGACACTTTTTAAAATTGAATTTATGGTACTTTGGAAGCACCAAATTGAAATAAAAGTCACAATCCCATAACCTAACCATATGTTCAACATGATGCTATGGAGTATAGCAGGAGTTTGGGTCTATGCTGCCCACTGGTCAACGAAGGGATGGCAATGGAGAGAAAAACAAACAAAAAATTCCAAAGTTTGCACATGGTTGATAGAGTCAACTGGAGGGACGGAAGCCTCTTGTGTTCACTGAGCTATAACAACTTTTCTTTTGTTGGACTCATTTTTTAAATATGTT
Organism: Zapus hudsonius; assembly: GCA_004024765.1. NCBI lineage: Eukaryota > Metazoa > Chordata > Mammalia > Rodentia > Dipodidae > Zapus > Zapus hudsonius. Next base: position 17,486 of record PVHP010005041.1, read on the forward strand.
TTTATTTTTTTATTTGCAAGCAAAGAGAGAGAGAGAAAGAGAGAGAGAGAGATTGAGAGAGAAAGTATGGTCATTTCAGGACCTCCAGCCACTGCAAACAAATTCTAGATGCCAGATGCATGGGCCACTTTATGCATCTGGCTTTACATGGGTACTGGGGTATCAAACCCAAGGTCATTAGGCTTTGCAGATAAGCTCCTTAATGGCTGAGCCAACTCTCCATCGCCCTGGACTCATTTTTTAATATCATTGTGTGACTTAGACCTGTGCTTTTTAATAAAAATATCTTTATTATGAATAAGTTTATACATTGTATTATCATATCTTCAGAAGGTGTCCCGTTTACCTCCTCTCTGTCCCCTACCCACTATGGTCCTTCCTCGGTGCACATTCTGGATCTGCCCATAGGATAGGGGGTTATGAACTGCACCAGAGGTAGCCAGTATTTCGTTGATTTTTTTTCTTTCCTCTTGTGTATTGTTGCTGAGGGGGCAATGTCTTTGGCTAATCTCCCCCACCATGGCTCTTACATTCTATCTGCCCCCTCTTCTGCTCAGTTCCCTGAGTCATAGTGGGTGAGTTTTAAGTTAGCTTTATTGTTGAGATCTTAAGTATCTCTGAATCTTTGCCCTGGATTGTGTGGGGTATGGTTGGTGTCTGTCTCCATTGACCTTTCATGGGTTATCAAACTTGCTGTGGTGATTGATCTCCTGTTTGTCTGGTCACTTTCTCATAGGTTTCATTTGGACCTTGTGTGAATGCTAAGTGTGGTTTGTCTCCTGCCACGATGTCAGCCATCATCCAGTGACTTGGTGGATAGTCCTGTGTTTTTACAGAAAGTCCATATTTAGAAGATGCTCATGAGAGAATTTGAAAAAATTTGAAGCAGGATGTGGTGGTGCATGCCTTTAATCCTAACGCTCAGGAGGCTGAGTTAGGAAAATGGCTGTGAGTTTTAGGCCAGCCTGGGAATCCAGAGTGAGTTCCAGGTCAGCCAGGGATAGAATGAGATCCCATAACCCTAAATACTTTCTTCTTTATAATTTGTGCTTCTATAATAAAATTCCTGAGACTCAGAAATTCACACAGAATTACAGTTTGAGAACTTCAAGAATAAATTGTTGGTCCGTTCAGCTGCCTTCTTCGATGATGTCATGTCATGATGTCATGTCATGTCATGTCATGTCTTCATGTCATGATGTCATTTTGCTGCTGTGTCCCCTCAAGAGAAGGAACACTGAGACTGTAATGACAGAATGTAGAAAGATGTGAGTTAGAGAGGTAGAAAGCCTCTTGGGTAGAGGTTTCTTCCCATTTACAAAGAAGAGTGATTCAACCCAATGATCTGTTAAAACTGCAACTCTTGGCACTATCACACTGGACATGACATTTGAACATGCAAATTTGGAGAAGGGAACATCCATAGCCTTTCTCTATATAATACCATATACCTCAGATAAAAAGATGTAAAAACAATTCACTTGTTCAGGAAGTCATAATTAAGAAAATAAAATCAATCATTGAAATGTGAAAGGAAGAAGTCATAAAATTATAATTCACATCTTATGGAAGGGTGGACAGTTTCTAATTCTCTAATATGTCCTTCAAAGTCCACAGGATTCAAAGTTCTCTTTTCTTTTTTAACAAAGCATCATGTTCATTGCACTTGGAGCACTTAGTCCTTAAGTTGATTTCTCCACATTTGTTGATACAACATTAGCACATGATGGTTTGCAGGAGACATGGAGACGTTGTAGTTTATAATAGGTGAGAAAGGCTCTGTATGTTTGAAATACGTTATGTCAATAAATATTGAAATGTCACTAAAAACACTAACCTCAAAATTGCCATACAGAATCACATTGATAGTCTCCACTCTAAATCAATCTGCTTGTCTCTGGAGAGAAGTACCAAAGGACACAGTTAGTGTTTTGAAACCCATGTATAAGTCTTATGAAAGGCTCAGTATGCTAAGCACTTATCCTAGAGTACCTATTTGACTTTGGCTAATCCAGAGATATTAATGAATTACTTCACACTTTTCTTTGGCACTCAAATATAAAGCAGTTGTGGTTTTATAAGAAAACTTTACTAGAGTCAAATTTCTAAGTTGTAGGCATCTCAAACTCAGCATGTCTAAAAATATAGACCCCTCAACCTGGTCCTCTTCTGTCATGGAGAGTTTACCTGATACAGCATCCAATCAGGTCAGATTGCAACTGTTCAAATGCTCCCAAGACCTTCACAGTGGGAAGAGTGTTCACTGTGCACTGCCTGAGCTTCCCTACATGTAAAAATTATAGCAGGAGCAAGATTGGTCAGAGGGTTTCTTACAGGAAGGGTCTTCTCCAGGGGTCCACATATATGAGTCACTTTAAAATTTGTTGAATCAATATGAAATCACCTAAAATTTCATATACTCTGTGACCTCAGTTTCTCCTTTGAGAGAAGTGTGCTGAAATATGACTGATCTATAATTCAAATCAGCTTATAATACAAATATATGCAATACATAGACACACAATTTTACATATATGTGTGATGGTTTGAATCAGATGAACTGCTGTGCTCTGCAAAGCTTGGAGCCTAGCTGGAGGAGTGTGTTGCTGGACCTTAGGTTTCTCAGCTTCTACCTGGCCAGTGTGAGAAGACTCACCCTTTGCTGCTGTTTTGCACCTGCTGTGGCTGAGGTGATATCCTGCCTCTGCTCATCTTCTTTCCCCTGGAATCTTGAAGCTTCCCCTAGAGACTGTTAGCCAAAATTAAACAATTTCTCCCATCAGCTGCTTGTGGTTGGGTGCTTTGTCCCAGTCACGAGAAGGTAACTGAAAACTGTAGGACCTTGCTAGAGGCATGGAGGACATAAAGGTTTAATTGGAGTTGAGACAGGCTGAAGCCCCGGTAAAGTCTCTGACTCACTGAGACCCGGAAGGTGCTTTGCCCCCTCATCCTTTGATCCTAGAAACCTTCAGGCCCCTGGCTAGCCCTGTGTTCTCACCTCAGCTGTGCTGGACAATAGGTAACAGTTCCTCCGCAGCTGCCACCATCGAACCCAGGACTAGGGTCACATACTTCCTGGCACTCAGGGCTGAGCAAGCCCCTCAACTTATCTATGCAAACTAGGCATTCACAGGTTACTGGCTCCTGCCAATCCACTCGTGAGATGTCCACAGACCACCCTGCCCCAAACAATCCCCTTGCTTATTCTCCTGTCTCTGATTTTCCTGGCTTCTCCTCTCTATAAATATGACCTTTACACATACAATAAAGGTTCTGCAGCTGGATCCCGAGAGTCATTTTCTCTCATCAACTCATGTCCTTCCCACTCAGCTCCAGGGACGAATGGAGTCGATGCAAGCCCAACTCCTATAACCTGTGGACCCACACCCAAATTGTTCTGCAGATCTGCAGCTAGCCCCTGAGCCACACCTGCCAGCCACCACTGGCGAAATGACACAAATATGTATACAGATCGATAGATAGATAGATAGATAGATAGATAGATAGATAGATAGACAGACAGACAGATAGATATGCATTTTTTTCTTAAAAACTATATACATTCTAAAAAACAATTAGTTTTGGAAAAGGAAGAGTCACTTATAACAGCCAGGTAAAAAGGGGGGAATATTTAGGCAGACACAATAGTACAATATCCTCTGCCTTGTTTGCCAAATGAAAACCCTATCATATATTTTGTCCATTTTGGTCTACAGGCACGATGAGAACAGTCTGGCTTGCTCATATTCCCATAGAACATTAGCGCTACTCAACACTCAGTTTTCAGAATCAGGAATCAGAGCACAGACACAAAAGGCTGCCTAGTTATTTTTCCTCTGCAGCTAGCCAAACTCTGAGATTTTCAAACCTCAGTCCTTCCTAAACTAGTTCTCCTGAAACACTGTACTGTTCACTTGATATAGATAAAATCAACTTGGTTTTCATATTGAGTGAGTAAATTTTCTCCAAGATTTTTTCTATGTTTTACAAAGTGAAGCAGGAGAGTGAAGGACCATTTATGTAAAGGCCCTTGAATTATACCAACACAATCCATCAGCACACGTCTACTGGTCTATGGTACATTTCAAAATAGATACCATAATTAACTAACATATATAGATACATACATATATATATATATATATATATATATATATATATCCTCAGTCATTCTTCCATCAATTAGTGAATCCTGGTTTTTCTTCCCTAGATTCTGAGCTATCCCTGTGAATGACTTTAGATGAGTGAATACTATAGAAGCGAGTTTTGTACTTTCTGACTAGTGCTTCAGTGGGCATTGGGTACCCATTTTAAGTCCCCTGCCACATAGGACTATGGTGTGGAGAGAACCTTGATAGGATAAAACAATGCAGGAAGAACTGAAAGCCAGCCCCAGACTCAAAACATGCATGCAAGTCTCTTTGAGCTGTTTTTTTTTTTCTTTAATGTAAAGTAATACTATACAAACAACCAGTGTCAGTGGGTGTTGATAGAATTTTTTAAAAATGTCTTTTGGAAGCATAACTTTGTTGGGTTCTTTGAAAAGCAGTTTTTAAGTAGCAATATCTCCATATAACCACAGCAAACTCGTCAGGAATTATGATAACCAGTCATCTTGCATATAAGCAATTTTAATTCTTAAGTTCCGTTCAGGACTCAGATAAAAATTCCCACCAAAGAAAGGAACAAAACACTGGTGTTCCTGACCCACGATCTCCATGGAAGGAGCAGGGAGAAAATGAGGGTAGACAAGGAAGTGGCCACTGTGTGGCCAAGGCTCTCCTCTCTCCTGTTTCACTGTTCACAGTCCAAATTTTCACCTCATTCATCTCAGTGTTTCAAGTGATTTCAGCTATGATTTTCTGCTTAAAACTAACACCTATTATTATTTTTTTAAATGAGGTTCCTTTCTCTTTCAGGTAAAGAAAGGTGATTTCTGGAGGGAAGACAATATTATAAGATTGTTTTTTTAAAATATTTTCTTTATTTTCAAGCAGAGAGAGAGAGAGAGAGAGAGAGAGAGAGAGAGAGAGAGAGAGAACCAGGGCCACCACCTTGTGGGTCTGGCTTATGTGGGTACTGGGAAATTGATCCGGGGGGCCTCAGGCATTGGAGCCAAGTGCCTTAACCGCTGAGCAATCTCTCCAGCCCATAAGATTGTTTTTGATGAATGGGTTTCTTACCTTTTAAAATCATTGTCATCGAAACCCATAGAAAACCCAGTTTTCACACTCATTCAGAAGGCTTCATGGCTTCGTAGACTCACTCACTCCCTCACTTTGGGCATTTTTTCTCAATCAGGGAAAAGTACTCACTTTGGCCCTGGAAGCTTTGTGCTGCATCTACAAGGATGGTTTTAGCTCTTCTTGTAACATCACCTTCTCTACTGAACAAGCCTAACCCTATTTAAGAGGAGAACCCTGTGAAATTTTTGTGAAGTATGAATTAGAACTTAAACTGCCTCAACCATTAGTTAATAGTATTAAAAGAGAAATATTTTTAAATCTGTTTCCTATACAGATCTGTCACCTGTGTTAAAATTATACATTCAGGGACTAGAGAGATAATCAGGGGGTAAGGTGCTTGCTTGCAAAGGCTGAGTTAAGTTAGATTCTCCAGTACCCATGCTAAGCCAAATGCACAACATGGCATTTGCAGAGGCAAGATGTCCTGGTATGCTTGTATTCTCTCTCTCTTTCTCTCTCTCTCTCCCTCTCTCTCTCTCTCTCTCTCTCTCTCTCTCTAATAAATAAATAAATATTTTTGAAAAATTGCACAAAGATTTCACTAATTTAGAATTTGTTTTTATCCTGTATTTATGCTGATTTATGAAGATTGTGTCTGTCCCATAGATTTCATTGACAAAAAAAAAAAAAAAAAAAAAAAAACTGGCTTGACAATCATTCTCTGTGTTTCAAGATGAGTCCTGACTTTTTAGCTATAAAACTGAGACTGCTGAGAACATGACGTAAAAGTATTAAAGCACCAGGGGTCAAAAGAACAGCTGGTATTTCAGGTATAGTAAATAGACTTAGGTAGGAACATTGAGCAAAAATATGCCTAGATGAGAATTTGCTGAGGAGAATGTTTATACAATTTTATAAATCTAGGTTCCAAGGAATGATCAATCTAAAGGCAGAAAAAGAGAAATGCTAACTCAGAGTCTTTTGGGTACACAGTGTTACAATCTTGCCTGGCCCTCTTGATAGGACTGTTGAGACTAATGTGCGTGCTTTATTTGTTTGGATTTGAGGTATAGTCTTCATGTATTTCCTAGGCTCTTCTCATCATCCTCCATGTCCTGGCATGCTCCACAAAGCCTGGCTCCATGTTGCATCTTTGTTAGACTTCCTAGAAGTGAATGGAAATACCATTCACTTTAATGTGGAAGTGTATGAATGATTATATTATATACTTAATGATAACACCTAAGACATAAAGCACAGTAAATTTTTTACCTCAGTTTGCTCTTTTCCTGGTCAGCATTAGAAATGTCAATGTGTCAGTAATGTGGAAACTTTTAGATTCGATTTAAAAAATATAAATTATTACCTTATCAAGATTATTATATAACTGTTAAACTTTTATAATTTCTAGGTAATATTTTAACTATTATATTTGTATATAACTAAATAGGGATGGTCTTGTAGGTCAGGACAAAGGAAGGAAAATCTGCCTAAGGTCTCAAAGAGTTTGAATCAAATTTAACTTATTTATGCTGTGAAAAAAATAAATTTAGAGAAATATTAGACATAAAAAGGACTAAAAGAATGTTTACAACTAAAAGAATCTAATTCACAGGGACTCTACTAGAGAAATGTGTATATATAAAAAATGCAAGTATTCTTTTCTAACCTAAAATTTCAAGCATTTGAAGTCTGATTTTAATTTACATAAGTGACTGAATATCCACCCTTTCAAAGAACAAAATAAGTTCATGGAATTAATAATAAAGCACTATTATTGTAGCTCTCTGTGGTAGTTTGACTGGATGTCCCCCAATAGATTGTCTAGCTGGAGGATGTGTCACCTTGGCCTGGCCTCCTAGGATCCAGCCCTAAGGTGTTTCTGGGGTGGGTCTGGGATTCCAGCTATACATATGCAAAGAGCAGCCTGAGCTCAAGCCTAGAGTTCTTGTTTTTTGAGAGTTTGGATTGTGCTTGCTTACTTTTGGGATTGCTAGTGATGGGTTTCGCTCTCTGCTTGGACCTGTGAAAGGGGGTGTGATAGTTAAGTTTATTGTCAACTTGACTTGTTTAATAATCTACAGCAATCTTGGGCCGGTCTCTGAGCTTGCTTGCAGAAAGGACTGATTAAACTCCTCCAGAGTTGCCCTTTCCCCAAGTGCGTGGGTCCTCCCAGAGGGGAACTGAATACAAGAAAGCTTGGGGGGAAGGGAAATTCCCTTTTTTTTCCTTCCTTTCCCTGGCTTCTGGTGTTGGTTTGTGACTTGCTCTTGCATCCTGCTCTCCTACCCTTCCTGGACATCAGGACCCAGTTTCCTTGGCCTCACATTGTGGACTGAAGAGCAGTCTTCAGGCCTTCTGGGCTGGATTGGGACTACTGAGGCATCCAGCCACATGGACTGAACAGCTACTGGTTTCTTCACCTGTGGACCTGCATATTACCATTGTTGGACTGTCTTAAGCTACTCCAATAAATACCCTTTTACTATAATCCATTCTATCAACTCTGTTTCCTCTAGAGAACCCTGAATAATACAAAAATCCAACCTCTTTCACCATTCTGGAACTTCCCCTGGATGTATTACTGCAGTAAATACTTTCCACTGCAAACTGTGCCTGACTAAGATAGTTTTGGTACCAGAAGTGAGGTGATTGCTGAGATAAATGTGACCATGTGGATTTTGATCTTCTGGAACTTATGTGCTGGAGAAATGGACATGGACTTGATACTTACAATTGAAGACACTTTCCAGAATAGTAAGCCAAGTTTTATGGGCTATTCTGGTGAGAATTCAAAAATGCTAAGTACAGAGAGAATTTCATCTGGAGGCTTGGCTTGTGAACTTTCTAAGGGGAAGGAGAGACTGCAGAGAATTTTAATAGAACTATGTATATGGAACAAGGGTGGATGTGTCCTATTGCTCATGCCCAGAGAGTTTGACCAAGGTTGAATTTTGAAAATGGACTGTTGTGTTTGGCTAATGATATGCAACTGAGAATTTAAGATTTAAGGTTGAAAAAACTCAAAGCAAGTTTAATTTACTGGCACAGAGACTGGCTTTAGATTACTAAAGGTGCTATTGTTAAAGAGATATTACCAAAATGGAAGATGACCTAAATGCTTTGCATTGAAACAATGGAGAAATGTGTGAGGTGTTTCCACCCAGGAAGGACTGAATGAAAGACTGTGCAAGCTCTTGACAATTTTTAAGCTTATATATATTTTTACTTTTTACATTATTATAAATATGGGTGCACAGGAGTATCCACACTGTGATCAATGTATTCACTAAAAGACAACAATCATACTATAACCCAAGGCGTGATGAAGATTACAAAATTTGTGTTGCTTTAAACTTTTAAGAATCATTAATCCCATGGCTTATTTATTTTGAATTATTCTAAAGATCGTTGTGGTTGTACACAATAGTATTCCCTAAATGACATTTGGAGAGTAGGAAAGGAGTGGAGGTGGGTTTGTGGCAGCCATCATAAAATGATAAGAATGACCATGTTCTCTGTCTGTAAGCAGGTCACATGGACACAGCATATGAATGCCCCCACTTCAGATCTGTTTGGATTTTAATGAACAGCTTTTTCATTTTTTAATTCTAAGGAGCTGAAATGTGAATTGCCTCTTCTCTAACAGCCTTCTTTATAAATAAATATATATATATATATATACATATATATAATTACAAAACATATATATATATATATATATATATATATAATTAACAACCACATAAGTGTGCACCATAAAGATGGGAAAATGCAGTGATGATTAAGTTTGGGTGTCAACCAGATTGGATTGAGAAACACCTATAGAACTGGGAAATTATTGGCTCAGGGAGTGTTGATAAGGGAGTTCCTATATTAGCCAGAGAACTAGAGAAGTGGAAAAGAACCATCTTCTATTTGAGAAATAATCCAGATGACAAAAGATATCTCAGAAAACCTTAGAAGGAAAATGTAGCTGCCTCTTTTGGGGTGGCTTTATCTAAGACTAGGAGCCCTACCATCACTTCCCTCATTCTGCACCTCCCTCTTCTGAGATGAAGGCAGGCTATATGAATCAATATGAAATATTTTAGCCTCTGTGATCATGTAAGTCAATCCCCTAAGAAATCCCCTGTTATATGTATGAACATTCTATTTGTGCCATTTATCTGGAATAAGTAATATCTTATCAAATCAAGGTGCTGAGGTTTAAATAAATAATAAAATGAAATGACAAAACTATTTGTAGATTTTCCTTTTCATGTTAAAAATAATATGGCTATAAATTTTGGTAATTTTCAATAGTTATTTTTCTTACTAAGAAATTATTATAAGAGACATTTTTTGCCATTTTATTTTGCAAGAGAAGATTACATTTGAACAGATCCAACTGGTTATTAGATGAAATGATTAGCAAGCCCTGGGAATATAAATCATCAGGTAATAATAACTTGCCTATGTCCCTTGAGTGTGAGCTTCACTTTGTGCCTCTAAGAATACTGCAATTATAGAATCACTTCATCAAAGCGGGAATCACTTCTCAAGCTTCTGTTGCCAAAAATGCTCAGTGTATAGGGAAAGCATTGCTTTCAGCATTTCAAATTAAAATTACCGTGAAGTTGTAATATGATTTCCCTCGAGTTTTTTTTAAATTAATATTTAGTATTCTGTGTGTGGCATAAAATTTGGTTGTAATATAAGCTTATGAGCAAATTATGGGGAAACAGGATGAAAGTGTTTGAGAGCCAGCTTTACTCTTACCCTCTTCTCTGAGCATGAACTGTGTTATGCATTAAAGAAGACTTGCTCATCAGCTTTTAAAGGAAGTTTTCTATATGCCAGTGTATGTCATTCATATGGTTGGAAAGCCACATGCCTCAACATTTCATTGAAAGTTGTAACAGTTTTTAAAAACCAGCTCCAATAGAAGGAGATTTTTGTTGGTCATCTGGAATCCAGCATAGTTCCTCCCTCCCCCTCCCCCATCCACCTCACACTTCATCTATGGCAAAGAATATTAATGGGGTTATCTCTCCTTATCATAGAAACTACATATTACTAGAATTCATTAGGTTAGAAACAACTATTTTGCCCTGTAAGTAGTTAATATAAGAGAAGTTCATTGAAATGCAAGGTTCTCCATGTTTTCATCATGCCATGCTAATATTTTTATATCGAGAAAAAGAATTGGTTTACCTAGTGTGCTTTAATACCTGCTAACACATCGCTGCATCATAGGTGGAAATGTTGCATCATTTCCACCTATGATGAAGAAGGAGTTAAATCACTGAGATGATAAAAGTAAATCAACTGTTAGACTAGGCGTGCAAGAAACATGTGACACAAAAAGCTCTGTGATTCACAAGTAGCTCTTCCCCATTTCCCTGGACAAACAGGATAGAAAGAGGTGTCCATTAGACAAAATGGCCTTGTTACTCCTCTTGATACTAACTGCATGTTTGTTGCAGCAAGGAGAAACTGACCACAACAGGAAATTTGTTACCAAGATGTGGGGTTGTTACTATGAGAAACCTACTTGTGTGGCTTTGGTCATTTGGAACTGATTTGAAGGAGGAATGTGGAAGGAGTTGAAACCTTGGCCTAATAGACACCTTTGTGGTGCTGTAAGTAAAGCTTGATGAACCATTCTAGTCAGAGTCGAAAGACCTGAATGAGTAAGGATTATGGACTGTGAGGCTTTGCTTATGAGGGTGAGGATGAACTTTGTAGTGACTGGTCTAGAAGAAGTTTGTGTGAGAGGCTTGATGCATTCTGCCAGCCTGTTTCCTGAGAACTTGTGAAGGTTTGCTTTGCATGGAAATGGACTAGTGTGAGCAGATGGAGATAACACAGAAAGAAATGAAATCTCTGTTATGAAACTGCTGCCTCTTCAGCTGCAATTGTTGGAGAGATGACAACAGTTGAGAATGGACCAGGTGATCTTCACTGAGACAGCAGGAAGGAAGCAGAATCTTTTGAAGTAAGGGGCCTGAATGCTGAAGGAGTGTCCTGAGCTTCAAAGTTGAATTAATTCCCTTATGGATTAATATATTGGTAGTCCATCTGGTACTATGGGGTATAACAAATGCAGGAAGAGAGAATCATTGGGTTTGCAACATGATTTTATATATATTTTTTAGAAATGGCCATGGGCAGCATGAAGCAGGTTTGTTGGATTACCTGCATGGAGACCCCATGGAGCCACCAGAATTAACCTTGGGTTGCAGTGGAAACTCAATGGAGATGCTAGGACTATGGGATGGGTGCCAATGAGAGATGCTGCCATCAGTTTGTGATCAGACAAGTTGGAGGGGAGAATTGGAACTCCAGAGATTCTTCACTGGTTAGAATTGTGGAACTTGCTGTTAGAGTTTGATGATTGCTCCGGTTGTTTGTATTTCTTAAGTATTTCTTTACTATACCCAATGTTATGTTTTGCAGTGTGAATGTTTATTCTGTGCCAAGAGTTAAATCACTCAGCTCATAAAAGGAAATCAACCATCAGATGGGGTATTCAAGAAACATGTGACACAAAAAAAGCTCTTCTTCCATGCAATTCCCCATTTCCCTGGATAAACAGGACAGAAGGAGGTGTTCATTAGATGTGAACAGACATGTCACTCCTCTGCTTGATACTGATATTGATAAAATGATGGTTTATTTGAAAGAAGAACTTGTCTTTCATATTTTAATATAATGTCTTTTGAGATGATTTTTCCAGAGGTTTTTTTTTTTTTTTTGAGTAGGAAAGATGCTTTTATTGGGGTGGACATGGAGCATGCACTAGTCCATGATAAAATGATTGAAGAAGAAAAATCCAGAAGGACTGGCTCTGCTTTGCCCACGCACACACTCATACCTGGGCACCGAGAGACCCTGTGGGCCTGGGCCTGTGAGTTTTATTTTGGAGTTATTACTATGTTGTCATTTGGTGACTATGGCTATTTAAAATGACCCTCCTTGATAATGCCACTAGGTCCATGGTGATATTTGAATTTATCTTCCTATCTCTACACTTTAAAATAATTTCTGCTACCTAAGAGATCCTAAATGAATTTGCTATCATTGTTTTCTTGAGAAATGAAAAAAAAATGAATATTACATTCGCAGTCCTATTCATGAGCACAGAGCTCTTGTTTTGTTTCGTGCTTCTTTAATTATTTGTTTTCTTGTTGATTTATTATTTATAGGTATCTATGTACTACTGGTTGCTCTGGATCTCACAGTGTATCCCAGGATGTCCTCATATTTGAGGTGATTCTTCTGTCTGTGTCTCAAATTGTCAGTGTTGGGATTACCAACATGGGCTACTAAACTCAGCTGTTGCTATATATAAATATTATCCTAAATTTTATAAACCAAACTTTTCTTTCTCATAAAGAGTATAAGCAATAGAGAGAGGGGATAGAAAGACAGAGGGAGAGAGAGAAAGAGAGAGGATTTATTTGCTTTCTATAATTAATAAATCTATGTATCCTAAGTGAATAAATTCTTATTTTTAATTCTTCATTCTTTCCTCCATATCTGTTATTCTATCCAATTAAATAACTATCATGAAACTTATAAATCAATATGGAAATTTTGGCAGAAATAGATGGACACTACGAAGATTATTATTGTGTTTTACACAAATGCATACACACACATACAATTCATGTTACAGGTAGAGTTGTTGGACATTAACCCTGGTTCACTTTTCATGGGATTTATCTCTGAGGGGTCTGGCTGGGGCAATAGGCTTTAGAATGAAACCCACAAGATTAAAGTGTTGCTACTTCTCTTACTTTCTATTTTCATATTCTTAGGCATGCTGTTTAACCCCTTCAGGGTTGTTTCTTTTTCTATGAAATTGGTAAAATATTAATTTATGGGCTTGTTAGCTGTGGCAATGAAATGATATACCTAAGGTATGTGGTACTGTGTAGAGAAAATAACTGCTCAATCATTTTAACAATTATTTTTTCATAACTCATCTGTGTTAACGAGGTGGCACTTTGCTTACTGCGTCCTTGTAAGCATGTTTTCATAGACATGCTCTAACGGGCTTTAAATTTTACAATGGATTACTGTCAGAGGCAATAAGTTGCAGCCTGTTGCACTTTGTCTTTTACGGGTGTGTGATGAATGAGGAACAGTGGTGTGGCATTATAAAAGCAGCAATACAAGAGGAAAAAAAGTGCACTGAGTTTTAAATCTCTTGTCAGACACCATTTCATGGTATGAACTTGAACCTGACACCTGATATCTCTAGGTCTGAGTTATTTCACCTTGTAAAGAAGAATTACATAATCTCACTTGGAAGAAGGGAGAAATCTGGGTCAAACCCTGCGTTTTCCTAGTCCTTTGAATATGTGAACCTTATAATATCATAAATGGCTTTGTCCTGTTTATTTCTTTTACTCTTGTAAAGATGAAGTCATCAGGGAGCCTGTGGAGAGAAGCCAGTCTAGGACTTTGCAATAGTATTTTCTTTGACAAGGAAAATTGTCTATATCAATAATCAATGGGATAACCACTGATCATAGATTGAGAGCTATTGTATACTGAGTATTGCTGTGGTTACTAAGAAACTTTATATTTTCATTACTTTAAATTTAAATGAAAAAGCTACATTTTTGCTGATAACAATAGTGTGGGTTAGGATATTTGAAAGTATAGAAAAAACACCAAGACACATAGGCTCTGAAGCTTTATGTATTGCATTTAAATAAAGCTGGTAAATTATTTAAAAAATTCATCAATGTTTGATATAAAAAAGTACATGAACTCCAAAGAGCAAATGAATGTTTTGGAAGGGAATTGTGTCATCTGTGATGTAGCTATGACCTGGGAAATGATAACTTCCTTTACATTTTTTAGTGATAGCATAATTGAAAAGTACTATGCACATTTTCGTTTGAAATATGTAGAATGGTGAAGATAATTAATATACATACTACCTTGTTGTTTTCTCCTCGGGGGTGCCATTGGCCATGGAGGAGAGAAAACAGAGAAGTGGTGGGAGCCGAGAGAGCTATCCGCTGTCCGCTGTCTCAGGGCTGGGGTCCATAGAGCTGGGGGGATGGTGCAGGGGGGTCCAGCGGGACACAGAGGCGAGCAGATGCGTATTGTATATCCGCGTGGTTCTTTATTCAATTGGGGGAACTTACATTTTATAGGAAAAGGGGGTCAGGGGGATGGGGAATGGGGAAGAGAAAAGGAGATTGGTTGATGGGTGTGGGGAGTTGGCAGCCTGCACTGGGATAGGTGGGTGGGGACAACCTGAGAATACCTCATTTGGGGGCCATGAGTGGCAGGAAATAAGTGATGCTAGCCATGGTCATGTCCATGGGGATGGGTACAAGGAAGTTTTTCTGATACCCAATGCCATCATACTGAGATGGAAATGCTGGTTTCTGTGGCTAGCCCATGGGGGTTGGGAGTCAGGGTTGATGGAGCCGGGAAACGCCTACCGAACTATCGGGGTTTCACCTCACTCATACATCCTTAACCCTTTGTTCTCCGTGCCCTCAGTAGCAGCGCCAATAGGAAGTGCCCAACACTACCTAACAAACTTATAATTTGTGGTGGGAATACCTGAAAACACTTTACTAGAATGTTATTCACCATGTTGTGGCTTCTTCTAGGTTTCTTTCTGCTACAATAAAAATAAAGTTTCCTAATGAAAGCCTGGTGGTTTGGTTTCATAACTCTACCCACCTTGAATCCCCTTTGTCTTTGGAACATTAAACAATTGTGGGAGAAGGGAAAGTATGGGGAAATTTTAAGAGAGGAGCTTGTAAATGTGTAACCAACATTTTCAAAACTATACAAAAAAATAGAGAAAATTTCTTTAGAGTTTTAGTAGACTATATAAGGGAATATTGGAAAAGTATATGACATTTTTTAGTAATGGAGAAAAAGTATTTGAAATCCTATGGCAAATATCTTACTATTTTATTTATCGGTTTCTTACGTTTAGCATACTTAGTAATTGACGCTTCAATTAATAACAATGCGAACTCAAGATATTTTTTGTTTTAAAGTTATCATTTGTTTTTGCATAACTATTAAAAATTCTGTAACAACCACTTTACAAGACTTATTTGAGAAAGCACTTCTATAGAGTATATGACACTTGGCTCCCCCAATGAGATAGACCTGTGGCTCCGGGAGGAACGTGGCTCAGGTTTATGTGATGCTATTTACATATAATGAAAAGTGAAGCTGATTTCAGTACTCCACCAGCCATGTGTGTTTGTGTGTGTGTGTGTGTGTGTGTGTGTGTGTGTGTGTGTGTGTGTGTGTGTGTGTGTAGCAGAACTCCAAATCCTGTTCCATCCCTTCTCTACTCTGCTCACAGCTCTGATGAAGTGGTTCTCATCGAAAGAAACTTTGCAGCATGGAAAACCCTTCTGCTCTACGGGCTTCCAGCTGCCTTGCAAATCATATTTGTTTTAGGTTTGTTTTGTTTTATCTTGATTTGATTTGTTTTGCCTCCAACAGAGATTGCTTCATAGGAGCCTGTACAAGACAGACTTTCCTTCGACTGTATGAGGAAATGTAATTTCCATTGAAGATCTTGCTGAGATTGTGTTCTTCACCACTGATCCTCTCATCATGGCCACAGAGCATTAGAAGGGTAGCTTTTATTGAAAGTTTATTGGGGATGGGTGTTAAGCTCATGTAGCCCTGTGCCTTGCAGCAGCATAGAGAGTCTGAAGTATGACATAATGTCAAGCACTAGAAGTTTCTTCAGATTTTCCTTGTAAAAGGAGGAGGCCTTACTGGAAAATCATTCCAAACAGATTTTGGTAATGCTAGCTTGGCATTGCTTTGCTATAGAGCATGTTAGGTCTTTAACATTCTTCCCAGGGTGCCTCATGCAGGAGGCTTGACTTTTATGTGCAATATTTGTGCTCCCATTAAAAGGAGGCTCTTTATGTTGTGGGCTTTGGCATTACTCACAGGGTCACCATGCTGGAGAAGATTTAATATAGCAAAGCTATCTCCGGATGAGCCATTTCTTCTAAATTCTTCCCTTATTCTAAGCAGCAGACAATACATTTGTGAAAATAAGTCATAAATGTGAAAGTCAGTCATAAATGTGAAAGATGTAAAAGTGAACAGGAAAACTATGAACAATTTCTAGGATACAACACAATTTTTTTTAAATCTTTATTATTAATAGAAACAGTGTATGTCATGGTTTGATTCAGGTGTCTCCCACAAACAAATGAATGTGTTCTCAGTGATCAACCTTCAGCTGATGGCAGTTTAGGTTTTACAACGTCGCTGGAGCTGTGTTGTTGGGGGCGGGCTTTTGGGAATTATAAGCCAGCTTCCCGTTGCCAGTGTTTGGCACACCTTCCTGCTGCTGTTTGCAGTGCTGTGGCGGAGGTGATGTACACCCCTCTGCTCATGCCACCATTATCCCTGCCAGGATGGAGTCTTCCCTCCAGTCCATTAGCCTAATAAACCCATTCCTCCACAAGCCACCTTTGGGTTCTTCTCTGTGCAGCAACTAGAAAGCTGACTGCAACAGTGTATGAGCAAATCTTAGGATAGTACCCCCATTTCCTTCCTCCAGTCCTGCTTTCTCTACGGGGAAGGGCAGGCACCTGACAGCAGACCCTCTAGATCCTCAGAGAATTTCAGGAAATGTTTTGCTTCAGAAAAATGGCACCAGCTCTTTCCTCTTCTTCCAGCGTGGATCTCAGCGTTGATTGCTGACTTTCAGCTGCAACCCAGCTAGCACAAAAAAAGGGCAAGATAGTTAGAGGCCAAAACCCTAAGTCATCCAGCCAGTGGGCCATGGCTGACACCTGCCCTCCTCCTGCCTTCATCCTCAAGAGCCAATGGCAAGTCAGGGTCCATGTTAACTGTGCTGTCTGGGTTCTGTGTCTATAATCAAATAGGTTGAGGGAGCTCTGAGAACAGATTAAAGAAAGAAAACAATAAAATGAGAAGTATGAATAAAGGGGAAGGAGGGCGCAAGGGAGGACAAAGTTGAGCCATGTAATCCTCTAAGACCCTTGGATGTGGACAGCTTGCACACATATGGTAAATGAAGTTTGGTAAGTTTAGTAATTGTGACTGTGTGACGCACATAAAATTCTGTAACCAGGTGTGGATATCCGAACACAAGGCCACATTGCTACCTCATCTGCCAAGCTGCTGTGGACTCACAATGCAAGGGTCACATGAAAGAAACACAAGGGACATTGATGGCAAATAAGTGGGCTGACTACGGGGCTCCACAGAGGACAAAAATCTGTCTTATCATCACTTAAGCCAATAGGTGAGAAAGTGTTCACCACTTTCTCCAAGGAAGGCACCTGTGGTCAATAGACAGGAAAATGTCCAGGGTAAAGTAGTAACCTTGATATTATGATGATGGAAAGGCAACATGCCCCATGGTGAAGAGCAGGAAAACAAATACAACTAATGCAAGAGTGTGAGCACAGTAGCAAGGAAACCAAGCCCGCTCTCTGTGTTCAAGGTCAAGGCGGTGATGACATGAGCACACACAGGAGCTACTCATGTTTGATGAGCCCCCAAAATGTGGAGCAACACAGTCTAAGGTATCTTTCTGTGGCAAAGATATTGTAGCTGTGCTCTGTAAAACAGGGACCTTTAGCACATCCAGGCCTCAAGTGTGCCCACTGCAACTGAGAAAATGAATTGTTATGAGATTTATGTTTAAATTGCTTCTTGTGACTCACAGCTACTGTATTGGACAATACAGACCTTAGGAAAAGAGTTACAGGGAGAGGGAGGGTATAGACTGACTTCAGAATGATGTCATAACACACAGATACACACACACACACACACACACACACACACACACACACACACACACACACACACATATATATATATATATATATATATATATATATATATATATATATATATATATATATATATATCATTGTTTTGTAAGCCCTTATCACAGATTGAATCAAGATTGGCTAATGCATAGAAAGTCACAATCCATAGGTCCTTTTTTACTGGAGTGTTGAGAAGGAAAAAAAATCCTCATCTCTTCCTTATTTCAAAGTTTACCTGATATATTTATTCCATTTCATGTTCCTGTTTCATTTCTTCTTGTTTTTACAAACTTAGTTATCTGTCTCATATGGAAAGCAATGAACATTGCCAATAATGAGAGAGCGATCCTCCCTCAGCATGCTTTAGCTCTCTGGTTGCTTCTTATCTCTTTCCTCCCTAGCAGTGGAATGTTTCTAGAGAAAACACCACATGGCAAGTGTTCTCACACCTTTGTCCTTTCTTCCTTCTCATCCCACTGGACATGGTCACCTTGCTGAAAATATATTTATTTGAATAAAACTCTGAAAGTAGTCAAACACAAAGACACTTTCACGTTCTCCTCTTATTTGAACACATGCAGGATCATAGGCTGTCTAAACATTCTTGAACAGAAACCTCTTGGTCTTTTCCTCCTAGCTCTCTCTCTCTAGGTTTTAAACTGTTTTCCAGATCATTTTTTCTACTCTTAAATGTTGAGGCTGCTTAGGGCTCTTCATCAAGCTCTTGTTTTCTCTCTACACAAATCCTCCCTAATGCCTCTCATTTAGCATCAACCAGGCTTAATATTCAACTTTGTACCATCCACTGGCTCAAGCCCTTGAAAGGCATTATGTTATTCACTATTCCTAACACTGCTTTAAGGAAGGCGCTTGGATGTGCTTGCATTTTACTGATGAGAACATGAGGCTCAGAGACGTTAAAGAATGTGCTCAGGGCTGAACAGCTGGTAAGTGATGAGGCTGGACTTTGCATTCAGACAATATAGCCCTGGGATCCATTTTCCAACTGTGCTGCTCACATTTGGGATTTCTGTTATCACTTAGTCTTTATGTCTACAGTAGTATTTTGAGCAAATAAACTGTTGCATGCAGATCCATCCAGATAACCCAAATCCATTAAAAACCCTTTTTTTATGAGCAACATTCTACTGATGGTTTGTGTGGGGGTTCCAATGTTTTCACAAACTGCATAGGGATAAAGTGAAAAATTAGCCAGGCATGGTGGTGCACACCTTTCATCCCAGCACTGGGAGGCAGCCGAGGCAGGAGAATCACAGTGAGTTTGACACCACCTTTGAGACTACATGGTAAATCCCAGCTCAGCCTGGACTAGAACGAGACTCTACCTTGAAAAGATGAAAACTAACAAACAAACAAACAACAACAACAAGAACATTTGTCTCCCCATCCATCCTCATCTCCTGAATCAGGACATTAACTTCTCCAACCATTTCAGAACTCAGTTGTACAGAAGTGTAGCTTTGTTTTCATTGCTACTTCATGCCCCACGCTCTTTCCTCTCTGGCCTTGCCTTTTATGATGCTCACACTTAGAGCATTTCTCAGTAGATAACTACCACAGTCTCCTCTCTGGCCAACCTTTCTCAAGTCTTGACACTCCAACCATCCCCACCACTAAGCCTTAGGAATATGTCACCAGATTCATGTTTCTAAGGTGAAAAGCAGATTTACTCTGTTTTCTTTTTCAAAAGTCTTTAAAAGCTTCCCATTACACTATTTAAAAAAAATCTGAGGGTCTGGGGAGATAATTTAGTCAAAGCACTAGTTATCCAGTATTAATGCCTAGGAGAGTGTGGTATGGCCTAAGTTCTATCACCAGCACCCATAGAAACAGCTTGGTACATGCTTCTAACCCAGGTCCTGTAAGAGTCAGAGACTAGAGAAACACCAGAGCTCACTGGTCAGCCAGACTGACCACAACCCAGAAGCTCAAGCTCAAGGTTCAATGAAAAACTCTGTCCAGAAGAGTGATACAGGACACTCAATGCTCTTCTCTGTCTTCTGCACACATTCACATGGATACATGGGCACACACACACACACACACACACACACACACACACACTTATGCAAACAAACACATATATACATACACCACGATGACATTTACAAAATTCTGAATCGCTTTATCAGGAAAGATGGGTTCCTTGTCTTGGCCCTTCTGAACCCTGTCCACCCTTATCTCTTCACCCAATCCTCTGTGGGTCCTCATTCAGTATTCACATTGAGCTTCCCAAGGTGAATGCTGCTGCTGTCTTTCCAACAAGCTAAAGAGAACTTTGTTTCTTTCATGCCAGGCTTGCCTCACCCAAAAATTCCTAGCGCTTCCTCTTCTGTATCCCCTTTTTAACAAATATTTTAAGCATGTGCATATTATGCTACAATTATACAGCTCTGCTCTTCCCAACTATTAAATAGAAGCTCTGTGAACCATCTCCCTTTAGCTCCTTGCATGACAGTCTGTTGTTTAGATACTTAGTGTAAGATTGAACACATGATATTATTTTTCCGAAGTCTGTCATGCAGCTTTGGTTAGAAGAAGAGGGGAGAGAAGTTTCTGAGGAACTTCTGATGAGAGGTTGAGTTGCCTGTTGCATTGCACACCTATCATTCTAGAAACCCTTCTCTCTAGGCCTGTGTTTTCTTACATCTTGTGAAGGGAAATGCCACCCAGGAGATTATTTCCCTTTAGTAAAATGCCCTTGGCAAGTCTTCAGGAGCCGAAGGGTGGAGCCTGGGGGGAGGAAGGACCACACACATGCAGCGGGCTCTCAAAGGTTCTCATTCCTGCTTCATTCTCTATTGCACCCACTTCAAGAAGGTCTCTGTTTAAGGTTTGACAAAAGATTTCATGACCATTATTAGAAAACACATGGAACACCAGAAAATGCATGATTTTGTGTGAAAAATACAGTCTCTGCCATCTCTGCACATTTTCTAATGTACAGTGAGAGCTGAAAAATGATTTTCTATTCTTCTGAAGAATGTAGTAGGGAAAAATACAAGCTGTGCTAATTGCCCAGAAAAAATATCCAAATAAATTTAAAGCATATTTTGCAGCAAAATATTGCATGGGTCTACTATGAACCAGGAAAGCAAGGTGGCAGAGTCATCTCTTGAAGTGGTTTTCTTCTCAGTTGTGGAACAATGACTGTCTGCCAAAGATGTCTCTTCTTGTGTGGGCTGCATACACAAGGAGCCTACTTATTAAAGTTAAAAACGAGAACAGAGCTTGTGTCAATTATTTTCCTGTCACTGGGACAAAATGCAGCTTTAAAAGGAAGCTTCTTCATGGTGGAGACAGCAAGGCAGGAACAGGTGTGAGATTATCACATCCGTAGGGAGGAAGTAGAGAGAATGATGAATGCAGAACACTAAGTCTCACTTTCTACACAACCCAGGACCCACCACCCTTGGAAAGGCACTGTCCAACAGCTAGGTTGATTCTTTCCACCTTAATTTATCTAATATAGAAAATTCCTGGGGCTACCGAGATGGCCCAGTGGTCAAGGTGCGTGACTACAAAGCCTAACTACCAAGGACTGATTCTGCAGTATCCACTTAAAGCCAGATGCACATAGTGGTGCATGCACCTGGAGTTCATTGCAGCATCTAGAGGCCCTGGGATGCACATTTTCTCCTCTCTCTCTCTCTCTCTCTCTCTCTCTCTCTCTCTCTCTCTCTCTCTCTCTCTCTCTCTCTCTCTTTCTTTATGTGTCGCTCTCTGATTATATATATATATTCCTAATAAACATGCAGAGAGATTTGTTTCCAAGGTGGTAATAAATATTGTCTAATTGACAGAGATTAATCATCACAGAACCAACATGATTTTGTCCTTACTAGTTGCCTGCCATAGCTCAAAAAGTCAATATATATTAATTCATGACTCAATAAATTGAGCATATATATGTATTTTTAAAAATAAGTAATCAAATTTAGATATGTACTTAACACTTGGCATTTTCTGAGCTGAATGACGCCTGGAGTGGAAAATAGCGTTCCTGGAAGGTCTACATCTAGTTAAGTGTAAAGGTCAGAAATTTTTGGTTTCCTATATCATGGGATACAGAAGTACTCCTTGAGGCGAGACTTCAGTACTGAACATTCTGTGTGACCTCCAAGAGCTCCCACATGGAGGATTATTTCCAAATTCTATAGTCTTGTAGGCACAAAACCCTTCAATCCGTGACTCAGTGTATAGGCCTGTGCGGCTACCACTACACATCAAATTGCATATAATTGAATTCACTACTGTAAAGAATCCCTCAACCTGGCCCCTGTCAAGTCAGTATCATTCAATATGAAAGCATCACATACATAGCGAACTTCACATTCTGCTTTCTCGAGGCTCTCATTTTAAGTCCTCCGTCAGTCACTGGGCTGATACAGTGTTAGGGCAGCAGAAACATCTGCATAACATCAGGCCTGGACCCAGGTGTGTTTGCTGTCATGATTTTTTTTTTGCTTTTGTTCTTTGCAGAAATGTATTTTCCATAGATTGCCGTTATTTTCATGTTGATCTTCCGACTTTTTAATAACAAAGTTGTTTTCGTTTTTCTTGTTCCTGTGGGAAGTGCCAGTAACCAGCAGAAATGGAAATGAAAGTGACAGAGTTAAGAAGACATGAGTATCAGAAAAGAATGCTGAGAAAGTATGACAAGTCACCAAGTGAAAGCAGCAGACATTCTTGGAGAAATCTACAAGTAGCTACAAAATAAGAGCAGGCTCTGGGACCTCACCTGGACAGCCTGGCCTCCTGGGCAAGAAGAATTACCCATAGTGCCCTGCTCTTCTCGGAAGATCAAATCATATGTATGATTTCCCAAGAGAGCAAAAAATAATCTCATGAGCACTTAAACCAGGTGGGATATACTCTAGAAAGTAAACATAACTTTATGTAGTCCATTACCTAGGAAAATGACTGTTATTTTTGAGAAAATCCTTAAGAAAGTCTGAGGTTACTGACTCTTGATTGACCACACATCACATACACAAGGTAAAAGAAATCAAGTAAATTCCAGAAAGCAAAGAAGAAAAATTTGCAACAGGGAACTCTGGCCATAGGAGAAAGTGGAATGGAATTATTCTTCCCATTGGCTTTGTGTGCTTGTGAAATCATGTGAAGTATTAGCCCAGTGCTGTGTGAGCTGCAATAAAGGGAGAGGAAGGCGGAGGACCACAGGAGACTTGGGCTAGATACAAAAGTATGCTTGGAGAGGAAGATGGGCACGAGAGATGTCAAAGAGGCTCAAAATTATTTAAATCTTTGAGTTTTAGATTCACATTAAAAAAAAAAGATATCCATTTCTGTGGCCTGATCCAGCATGGATGCCTCACATCTAAAGTGAGCAAGAATTATACACTCTGGATTCAATTAATGCTTAGAACTAACTCATTTTGACCTTCCAAATAAACAGGACATTTCAGAGATCCAGAGAGCCAAGAGGAGAGGCCAGTGTGTTCCATCTGACAGCACAGTGGAGGTTCTGCTCAGTGACTCCTTCCATCAAACAAAAGAGCCAGCTGCTTCAGGACCTTCCAAAATCCACAGTCCTTTCCAGTTAGGAACATCAGGATAATTGAACAACAACAACAAAAAATCTAGTTTATTTTCAATGTAAATAGAATTCAGGCTAGAATAAAGTCTCTTCCCTTTCATTTGTTTAGAGGCTTCTGTGAAGGGTGAATCATTTCCTAGTGGGATTCCCATAAGGACATAGAGAAAAGGAATGTATTTCAGTTGTGGGAAATAGAACAGTAGAAAAGCGAGCCAGGGGAGGAAGGGAAGGAAGAATAAGGGAGAGAGAAGAAGAGAAAGAAGGGAGGGAAGACATTGAAGGCATTGCCTCCAGGCTCTAAGATATTTTATATCAAATTATCAAGTTGAGCCTCACAAATCTCTTTGGAGTTAGATTCTATAATTATACTCATTTTAGAAGAAAAAACATATAATCAGATTGTGAGAAATTAAAAGTTGCCCAAATCTCATAGTTAGGGAAAAAAATGTGGTTAGAATTTATATATAAGTCAACATGGCTTCACTTCCCATGATTGTATTAAGTTCAACTACTGGGAATGGGGAAACCCTGTTAAGCGATTTCCTTTTATGTCTTATTTCCTACAATGGACACGAGGCTGCTGAACATAGAGCCTACCAGTGCTCACAGAGAGAGGTGAACTCTTTAGACAAACGAATACTGGCTGAGTATTACATATGTTATATGTGAATGTGATTTCTACAGATACCCACTTCTCTCCCAATCCTACTCGATTGTCTACAGAGGGGTGATAACCTCTATCAGAAACAGATGAGAAGCAGGTAAGCCACTGATGGAGGGAAAGGAAGGAAGGAACTTTTAGGAGGGAAAACCTTACCCACTAGCTTCAAACTGCAAACAGAAAGGTCTGCCTTTCTTTCCAGTGGTTTGCTAGACAGGAGACTCCGTTTCCTACTATTTGAGAATGATTAATGAATTGACCTCTTGTGTGCTCCTTGGAAAACACCAAATGTGCTTAGTTTGGCTGACTAATAGAAGAAGAACTATTCACAAGTATAAAAAAGGCTGCTGTTTGCCAGTAGCTGTTAACCGGTGCTGTTAACAGTAATCTTATCTGAGAGTCTATTCTTGTAGAACCTCGAGGCTTGAAGAAATATTTTATTGGCATCATCCCTAAGCCTATAAGTAGCAATATGTTTTGACAGAAGGAAGCCACACAATTCTCACCTAGTCTTGGGTTTACTTTCTTAGAAGATCTTCTGAGGCTGGAAATAAAACACACACCCCACACCCAGCTGCCTACCAAGGAACAGGCTTCACACTCAAACCTTGGTGTTCCAACTTCCTGTAAGTTTTTTTTTTCTTTTTCCAGTTCCTACAGTTCTGAATTTCCTTGTAGCTATTACTTTGCAAAATGATCCTGTGTTAATATTTAATAAAAATCACATGCATATGTTTTTCGTAACCCGTGCCCAATAGTGTACTTTGTGGTCTAAAGATTACATGTATTATGCTATGGACAGTACTGGTTGTCATATCCAGACTTTGAGCGTGGGGAGAAAGTATAAACCTCTACTTCAATGGAAATTGTTTGAACTTGAAACAGTGACCAGAGCTGAAAAAAGAAGATTTGATACAGTGGTAAACTAATCTGTAATAAATAGTGGGATCACCTAGAGTGAAGATGGAAACATTCTATTGGAAATTCTCCCTTTCTGCCTGGGTGCAGGAGCAAGGGCTGTGAACACACACTCAGGAGTCCTTTGTATATGTTGCTCTTATGTTATGATCTGTCAGAGTAATTCCAAGTTATACTGCATGGGTCTTGTGTTCCACACATGCATTGAATACATCTCCATATTGTTTAGAATTTGCTGAGAATTCTGCTAGAATCTGGGTCAACAAACATTGCAGTTACTTTCTTGTTGCTGAGACAAACCACCACAATGAAAGCAGCTGAGTGGAGGAAGGGATTTATTTTGCCTTATGATCTTGAGGGGAAGCTCCATCAGCTGGACATGACCTCTGCCACAGGAAGTGGAAACAGCAGCTGGAGAGTGAGCCTTATTCTAGCCAGGAGGAGCTAGCCCATCCCAACTCAGACCTCCTTAAGTAAGCTCCACCTCCAAACTGCTCCCAAGGGGCATGTGTCCTGTGTAAGTAGAGAAATGCAGAATACAAGGAATATTCTGAGAGAACCATTCCCATGGTATTATGGGAGCAAAGGCATGAAGAACCTCACCCAGACGAGATAGGCAGAAAACAGTGAGAAGCTTCTGCTGTAATCAAAAGATGACAAGGAGTCAGAGAAAGTACTTCCAGATATGCAGGAAAGGTATGTGATATCCATATTGTAAGACATACTTAATAGAATATGTGTCTCCCTAGACTGGGAGCAAACCTGCAGGCATCAGTAGTGTGGGGACATTTGATCCTAGGGTAGTGTGATGGTTAAGTTTTGATGTCAACTTGACCTTTCAAGTACTCTTGGGTGGATCTCTGAGGATGTTCACAGGAAGGCAACCTCTCAGTATGGGGCAGGATATAAGGAAGCTCAGGAGAGCTAGAAGTAAACATCCTTTCCTGTGTGGGCAGTGCAGGAAGGAAATTTCAGAGGCCCAGGAAGCCATTAAGTCTGGGATAGAACTGCAAGACCCCACGTTAGGGCTGTATAAAGGTGAAAGAATTCTCTCCTGGCCCCCCTGCCTGTTCCCTGTCCTCTGTGTGTGTGTGTGTGTGTGTGTGTGTGTGTGTGTTGTAGATGATAGGTTTTTCGCTTTGCTTGGACCTGTGAAAGGGGAGCAGCCTCTTTTGCATTCTGGAACTTCCCCTGTATCTATAGCTACAAATAAATCCTTTCCTCCCATAAACTGTGCCTGGTTTGGAAATTCATCCCAGCGGCGTGTGTCTGACTGCAACAGGTAGGCTACAGTGAAAAGACCCTGGGACAGGAACTAGGAAGGCCTTACGTTTGCTGTTCCTTCACTCTTTTTATTTGGCTATGTGAGTTTTTTGGCATACCACATGTACTTAATTATTCATGCACTTAATTATTCATTCAGCAAATATTCATTCATTGCAAACATGTTATATCACAGTGCTCACTCTAATGACATAGTTACAAGGTTAGAAGCATGTTAATAAGCTAAGAGAGATGACTCACCAAGCCCCTCCCCCACATAAAAGAGGTGCTGACAACTGTAGCTATAGATCTTGTAAAATTATAGCCTTCAACAATGCGGCTGCTGACCCCATCTTCACCCTTACATGACAGTTGGTGGCGGTGGCTGCGTGACCCAGCATGACATTGGCATATAATTGTCTCCCACAAGCCCTGGCTGGTGACTCCACTGTCATCTGAAAGAAGCTCTTCCCTGCCAGTGAATCAAAAATAAAAGAAGATGCAGGTTTATGGTGACAGTTCTCGCAGGCAGGTCATTGTTCTGTCGCATTAACTAGTCTTGCAAACACTATTTAATTTGCACATTTGTTTATGTTTCTGCTTTTTCAGTGAATGGATTGTTCATGATTCTCTTTAAGATTAACTCGGCTTATAATTACTTGCTTCATCAAAAGCAAACACATGGCTCCACTTTGGTTCAAGTGAGCTTTGGTTGTTCCCTGAATATTTGTATAGCATGAAGCAAGATATTCATAAAACGAAATGACCTGTAAGATTTCTTCCTTTCCCTGGAGTAGCTAAGACATTCGGTGAAAGTAATGGTAGGTCCATAAAAGTACAGCCAGGAAGTCTAGGAGTATTTCCATACACAAGAGGAGAAATTCATTCTGATGGAGAAAATGGAAAACATTTCCCAAATGTAGCATTTAAATTAGATACTAAAAAAGAAACACACAGAAAGCACCAGTCAAAAACAGTATTAAAAGGATATCCTTGGCTCATGGAACTTTAGGAGCGATGTCGGTTATGAGATGGGAAATAGATGAATTTTATTGAACACTGATAATGCTAGCAACTTCAGATCTTTGCTTTCTAAAACCCTCGTGGTGGTCATATAAAACAGCCACTGTTATTCCCAATTTTCAGATGAAAAGCCTACAGCAAAATGGAGTGAGTTTGTCCAAAATGTCGAAGCTAATAAAGATTAAAAAATAATAATTTGGTCCCAGACAGGTTGAATCTCTTCTCTGAAGCTCTAAGCCCTTAACTCTTGTCTCTTCCAGGAATGGGAGGCAATAAGATACAGCTGAAGCTTGAGGTGGGGGCTGGGAAAAGGATTGGAAGAGGAGGGGAGAAAAAACCCAGCTCACTGTCCCTTAAGAGATGGTGAAGGAATAGCTTCACTGTGCCCAGCTAAGGACCTAGGCAGGGTGTAAGAGAGACTGCAGCAGACATCACACTCATCCTGGGTGCAATAATGCAGTAGCTAAGAAGACGATGGTGAGTGGTGGGTACTCTGGTGTCAGGAGAGACCTTGTGTTCAGTTCAGAACATTAAGTCGAGGCAGAAAATAACTCTGGCTGGGGAAATGTGGACACTCACATCCTAGTCAATATTCTAAGTTCATTCTCTAAACTATGAATTGATCAACCAAAAATATTAAAAGCAGGGCCCATATAAAATGTATCCACTGACACACAAATTATGACTGGGAGGATGCATGTGTATTAAAAAAATACTTGATTCTTAACTTTTTTTTTTAAAAACCTGGTAAATTGTGTAAGCATAATGGCTTTTTAGGAAGATAAACCCAATAGTATTCTAGAAAATTAAATTGAGAGAGGAAGGGAGAATAAGTAGGCTATTGTGGGAGGAAAGCAAATGACGAAGGACCGGGTTCCTGGCTGCGAGGAAGACAAGGATTTTGAGAGTATAATTGATCATTACATCCCGCTGGTGACAAGAAAGGAGTTATCGAGGTTAATCAAGGGCTTTCTGGCTTTGGTGATTAGAAGGAAGATAGTCTATTGAGGAAGACAGAAAATTTGAAAGGAAGAGAGCATTCCAAGTTGCAAGAGTTGAAATGGTTTTTCAGAAGCAATCACACAGTGTTCAGCTCTTCAGGGCTTTGGCTCTGGCACACTGCATACACAGACGTAGTAATTTCCTCAAAGGAATCAAAGATTTCAAGAATTGTGGGGAAGTGTTTATTCTGCTGAGATTTAAGTGCAAAATCAATTATTGACAAGAATAAATAGCAATAGTACTATAAACAAGTTTCATTAGGGGGGCAAGAAGTTGGTCCAAAGGAGATGTTGGTGAGGTATGGTTTGAAAAAACAACTTGGAAACTTCCTTTTTCATTCAACATTATTTTTGTGATAGATATGCAGTCAGTTCTCTGGGATTATCTAGTATATAATGATCATACTACAGATTTAGTCATTGATGGTGGCTATAAACCTTTTATTTAGCTGATACATTTAATTACATCAAATACAATAAAGATATGAATATGAATGAGGTACTGAAGTTAAATAATGTATAGTTTCTATGGTTTCTATGGACCTTGATTTCATCGATTCCTTAGTGTTAAGGGAGTGTGTGGTGTGGTGTGTGTGTATGTGTGTGTGTTACTTAAAGCTTTATTAAAATAGGGCTTACCTTATATTAAAAACAAAATTAGAATATGAACTAAAACCTATACAGGAGTTGTTGGCAAGTATAAGTAGGTCATGTCTTATAACAAGTATACACGTTTATATGTTCTAAGACATATAGACTCTGCTCATTCCACAAACATGTATATTTATTTGATGTGAACATTGTGCTTCTTGGTACAGACACTGGAGAAAGGCAGTTTCTGTCCATAGGCAGCTCAATATGTTAATAGACATATAAAGAAATTTTTAAACTTTTAATTTTATTTATTTGTTTCTGAGGAGAGAAAAGGAAGGAAGGAGAGAGAAAGTAGAGAGAATGGGCACAACAGAATGTCTTGCCACTTCAAACAAACTCCAGATGCATGTGCCATACTATGTATCTGGGTTTAAATGGGTACTGATGAATCATCCCTGGGATGCCAGGCTTTGCAAGCAATCAAGTGCCTTTAAATACTGAGCTATCTCCCCTGTCCATAAATAATTTGAAGATAAAGCAAAACTACCAAGACACAAGCAGAGTACACATATTATTAGAGGATTCCAATAATTAACATGTTAGAGCAATGTTAACTCCTGAGCCATGATAACAGACATGGCTTCTCATTGTTCATTCTGCAGTGAATTTTTTTGGACGTATCCCACCTACACACCCAAGACTCCCTGGCCATCTGAAACTCAGTTAAGTTTCTTTCTATGAAGTACCTCTGGGTTTTGTTCAATCAGACTGAGAACTTTTGTCTGACGACTTGCTAAACACTGTCCTGTTCAACATTTCTGCCACACTTGAAAGCAAATGTTTTGAGAAAATACATTTATTTTTTTCTCAGATATTTCATTTGAAGGGCAGTTGGCTCATAACACATGTTCTTTAAGCCTGAACTTTGTCTCCACCTGATTGATTCCTGAGAATTCTAATATTTCTACATGCTCATAGAAAGCCTTTGCACCGTAGACTTGAAAGTGTATTGTATAAGGTTGGCAAACTAATGTCCAGCCAGAAATATTTGGGTGCCTTTTTATAGCCATGATATTTACAAAATTTTCTGTGCCTAAGTGCTCCAGGAACTTATGTTTTCTGTGACTCTGACTCAGAACCAAGATATAACTATGAAGATATCTGGGAGAAGCTCCGGGGCAGCAAAAAGAGAGCCTGAGAACTTTGTGCCATCCTTTGGGTGTGTGCAGGCTCCTCATCTGTCACTGAAGAGCAGTGTGTTCAGGAGTTAACATTCCTCTAACAAAATAGGAAGATGGGGCCTGGGGACTGGGGAAAATCCCAATGGATAAAGCACTTGCCACACAGCCCTAAGTATCTGAGTTCAGATCCCCAGAACAGATGTCAAAAAAGACAGAGGATGTGGGTGAGTGTCTAAGGAGAAGAGATAACCTGCCACAGACAAGGTGAAGACTGTCATCTGACCTCCACACACACACTCACACACGAAAAAAAAATAGCACACTTTATTCCCAAAAAGAATAAAAGCTTTTATAAAACTCTCAACTCTTGAGATGGTAAGATAACATATGATATTTATGGGTTTTTTTTATAGAAAAGGACACAGATGCCATTTAAGTGACTCTCCCAAGTTCACCTCATTATTGGATAAAGTACTTTAATCTAAAGTTCATGATCCTGATATGAAGCCTGGTGTTCTTTGCTTATCCTTATAATTCCATTATCTTATCAAACATACAGATATTAGTATATTTATGCCCTTAAGTACACAGTTATTAATATGAATGAGGAACTGAGCCATAATCAAGTTTAAATAACTTGAGCAACATCTTTTGAAAAAAGCTTAGATTCCTGCCTACTTCATTGACTCCAGATCTTTGAGATAGGGCTTGGGGTCAGCTCATAGTGTAAACGACAAGGTAGATGGGCACAGCCCCTCACAGCCCCTAACACAGAGGGGCTAAGCAGGCAGGTACAGGAGGAAGCAGGGAAGTGGCTGCAGGAATCAGAGCTGAGCCTAAATTCCAGAAGTAGCTCAAGGTACTGGATGTGGGAAGATTGCAGCCCAGAGCATTTTTCTTTCTGCTTTAATCAGTCATGGGTTCCCAGCTAATTTAAGAAAACCCATTGACGCTAGTTGGAGGTTCATCCTATGGCAAATGATTATTTAGTGGTTTCTACTTATACATCTCAATTCCACAGATAGCATTTGTTGCAATCATTGAGATGGATTAATGGGTTAAAATGTGAGCTAAACCTGAAGAAAGCAGCGCATTAGATCAGGAGAATGAGCAGTGAGATTTAAGCTCTGTTTCCTTCTCTTCCAAAAGCTAATTCTGAGACCCAAAGAGATATTAACACTTCCCTAGACCAGCTTCTTCAGGTGTGTGTTTGAAATGATAGGATTTAAGTTCAAAACTTTGTAAACAAATTAATTTCATCTATGACCAAGGAATGCATTCTTATAAAAACAAATGTCTCAAAATGCAAATGGTGCTAATCACCTGTTTTTTTTTTTTTAAATTTTATGAGGGACAAGTCTATTTTACTTAGAAACATGGATTGAGATATGATTTCCAATAATGAACAGTCATACAAATGGTCAATATATTTATATAGACATATCTACAGGTACCAATTTAAAGAAATAATCAAATAGAGAAATAACAAGTGAACTGTTGTAGTTAGAATTCTCTTTGCTGCTACAAAGAATCCAACCAAAAGGGGCTGATGGGGGGTAGCCAGGTTTTTTTTTTCCTTTATGTGCTGTTGCTGAGGGGGGCTATGGCTCTGGGTATTCTCCCCACAATGACTCTTATAATCTTTTATTTTGGGTGACTTTTAAGTCTGCTTTACTGTTGAGGTCTTAAGAGTCTCTGGATTTCTGCTTTGGATTGTGTTGGGTATCCTCAGTGTCTGTCTCCATTGTTCTTTCTAAGGTTATCTGACTTGCTGTGGAGGTAGGTCCCTTGCTCCCCTTGCCACTTCCTCAAAGGTTTAGTATGGGCTCTATTATCTATATCAAAGTTAGGGGTGGTTCATCTCCTTCCTGGATCAACTTTCTCCTTGCTGTGACAAAGAACCCAACAAAAAGCAGCTTGTGGAGGAAAGGGTTTATTTTGACTTACAGACTCCATCATGACAGGGAAAACAATGGCATGAGCAGAGGGTGGACCACCTTCACCACAGCACTGCAAACAGCAGCAAGAGAGTGTGCCACACACTGGCAAGGAGAAGGTGGCTATACCCCCATAAGCCCGCCCCCAACAACACAGCTCCAACAAAGTTCCAGTACAGAAACTGTTATCAGCTGGGAATCCATGGAGCATTCAGAACTCTTTAAATTTATGGGGGAACACCTGAATCAAACTCCTACATGAACCCATTTAGATATTATGTTAAAAATACAAAATGATCTTAGAGTAAGGTTTAAAAGTACTAAGACATTTTATTGCATGTGTATTTGATATGTATACATGTGTGTGAGAATGTGGAGGCAGGGGCTGGATATCTTCCTCAACTGCGTCCCAATTTATTTTTTGTAAGTCTACATGATCTATATAGAGAGCCCTGGGAATCCTCATGTCTCTGCCTCCCCATCTCTAATTACAGACTTTCACTACACACACACTACACATGTGAAATAAATATTAAATGAAATAAAAAACTGACACAGAAATTCTCTCTGAATTTGGTAACAAAATGTCTTTTTTTAAAAAAATAAAACATTTACATAGTTTTTTTTTTCCTTCTAAGGTAATAATACATTGTCTTAAAAGAAATAATTGAACTGGGGAAGAAGACTAGAATGAAAGATATTAATAAGATAACTATTATTTTTACATCATATGTTTTTGAACCGTTGGATTATTTTAAAGAATAATATCTTTATGGAGGGCACAAATAAAATTCAAATTAGAAAAAAAACAAGGAAGACTAAATCAGAGAAGAAATACATTCTGGTGATTGTAAGCAATTAGAAGACTATTAGTGAAAATCAAAAAGAAGATTCACAGACATTTGTGAAAGACACCTAAGAAATATATGCATGTCATAGAAAATATGATAATTACAACACAGCCATCAGAGTTATAGCCTTTGAGACTCAAGCTGAGTAAACTTGTTTTTATGAAACAAGAAATTGCGAAATAGTAGCAGGGAGAGTGAGTGCATGGAATCTCATTCTCTGCTCAGGGCACAGGCCTAGTGGGCTGACTGCTCACATCCATTGTGAAGAAGAGACCAGGTTGGGTAGTGTGCATGGTATATGCCCCTCTTGCCCTCTGCTAATGGCACCAAGAAATAGAAAAGGATAGGTTACTTTCAAATGTGTCTCCTTCCTTAAAGAAGAAAAATGGTTGCATTTGGAGACAAGGCAAGATCCATTTAAGGGGGGAAAAAGGCAGAACTGGTAATAACTAAAATTAAACAAAGAACTGAACAGAAATATATAGAATCATTGGGAAGCAAATGTGGCATTTACAGTGAATGTTTCAATAACTGTGACTCCAGAAGACTGAAAAATAAGTGCTTATAAAGGGTGAGTCACAATATGCTTAGGGTTTACGTGCTAACATTAAAAGAAAAAGGAAGAGTTTCTTTTTTCTTTTTTCTTTTTCAAATCACTAATGCCTTCCCTAAAACCTGGATAAATTGGGAAATAGAAGAGGAAGATGAACTCATTTCTATAGCACAGATTGTTCAAGCACCAAAGGAAACGTGATGGTGAGAAAAACCGCTCCTTCCTCAGGAGAGCCCAGAGAATTGGAAAGAGAATTCTGGGCTGTGAAGCTGAAAGAGGTGATGAGGGGCACGTTTCCAGTTGAGATTCATTCAATGACCAAAGTGGAAAAAACAAACAAGACAACAAAAATGGGGGAGGGGGGTAGAATGCAAATCACAGAGCAAAATGAGAGCCATTCCCATTGAAAGTCCACATGGCAGAAAGAAGAGAAGATTGGGACAAAATCAGGACACATTCTACAAACCCCTCATTGTGTGATGGATTTAAAGACAAACTGGTAAGAAAAGGTAACAGAAAGAGAACTTGTCTAATTACACTGATTCAATTCTAAGGAAAGGTTTGTAGAGCAAATGCTGTAGTTTGCTGTTGATGCGGATTGAGACCTCACTCCACAATTCAGAGATAGAGCAACCAGTCTTACCCATCACCCTCCTATTCTGGACACCTTAACTTAGGGGGGAAATAAATTAAATATGAAAAAAACAAATAATGGAATAAAATGGAAATTGCTAACCCAGTAAAGAAAGATCCATGGTGTATTGAAAGCATGTTTGGGAAAGTATCCAAAGCTGTGAGTGTGATCATCACTGTCCTTATTATAAGGGTTTTGCTCAAAACATTGTTAGTCTATCACAGAGCACAGGATGTGATCAGGCAGGATTGGGAGGATTGCAGTGTGGTATCCTGGCAAAAAGGGCATGGCTAAGATGATTTTATACCTGTTAGGTCAGGAAAACTTTATGTGGATAACAGATGCCAGGTCAGTTGGGAACACGTGAATACCTCACAATAGACACAACAGTCATCCCCATAAAAAAATGGTGCAGAAATTAAATTGATGAGGGCTAATGTAAAACTATTTCTTAAGTACTTGTCTAGAAAACTTCATGATTTTTTTCCAAAGAAAATACTCATGTTCAATTTAAAGGAAAATAAATGTAAAGATAGGGGGAAAGGTCCCAAATAAACTAGTCATATAAAACATAGGACTAATACAGACAGCCCACGAAGGAGGATATACAACTGATCAGGGATGGGGAGGGAGGGGAATTGGGGAAGTCGGGATAACAATGCATGGTTTGCCCACTAAATAATGTAACTCATTATGGACAATAAATATTAAATTTTAAAAAAAACATAGCTGAGATTATTCTGTGAAAGTGAAAGAGATGAGACAATTTAAAATTTGTGACAACTACAAAATAAATATGGAGAAAAGTACAATGGAAAATTACATCAATACCGCACAGGATGACAAATGATGTTTATGTCTGGTGTTATTCAAATTTCACAACAGATATAAAATATGTCATCATCTCCATTTTACCAATTTGAGAAGACAGAATTAGGCAGGTTAAGTAACTTGTCCAAGGTCACACATTCAGCAAATAAACCTGAAATTCAATTCACTTCCTGTCTTTACTCCCAAGCTTTTATCTACACACCATTGCCTTTCAAAACAAAGACATAAAAGTGAGAAATAAAGGGAAATACAAGTATATGGAAGCTGTTTGTTTGAAGGATGGCTGTTTTGTCTGTAGTACATAAGGCTGAAACAAATTTAAAAGAAAAAGAAATGTTGGCATGATTTCTACTCACTTGTCAGTTAAAAGAGAATCTTCTACAATATTATGCAGAGGTGTGTGAGTCCTGTGAGCACTTTGGAACTGAGCTGCGTGATCAACACCCATGATAACAGCACAGAACTGCAATTTTGAGCTGCAGTTCTTGTCAGAGAAATAGTCATCTCAAAATACTGCATAATTAAAGCGGATTAAATGTTACCTGACTTCTCTTTTGTTGCCATTTGAAAATATATCATTGCCCCTGCATATAATTAAACTGGCAGTTATCATTAAAGTATGCTTTTCAGTAGCTCCAGGTAGGACTCCTGGCTGTCCTCAGTCCAGAATCCCTCTGGAGAGCACATGGCAGAATGCTTTCATTCCCGAAGGAATCCTGGAGGTCATATTGGAGGATTTATGTTAAAGCATAATACTTTGTCCTTTTTGTCTGATGAAATGGTACCCCTTTGGCTGTAAAGGCTCATTTGTTTTGTTTAAGTTTCCAGGGGCCCCAACACACACATAAACATCTGGGCATGACCACACACTCCTGTAGACCCAGTGCACTGGGAGCAGAGACCAAAATTTTTAGGGCTTATAGAAATTTTATCTATAGGTGGACTGACAGATTCCATCTCAAAGAAACACACTGGTGAGCAGAAAAAAAAAAGGAAAGACACTGAGCATTATCCTCTAGCCTCTGCACATACGCAGAAGCCTTACAGATCTGGTATACCTGGGCATACCTGGCACACCCCATGTCACCTGTACACAGGCAACAGTAATAAGAATTAACTTTCTGTGTATGCCTAATAGAAAATAGAATGTGCTCTATTCTTTTTTTGTTTGTTTGTTTCTTTATCTTTATTGCCCAATATTAGATACATTGATTGAGTAAATATTATGCTTATATTTCCATTTCCCTGTCCCCAACCCCCAATCCTCAGTGGGCACACTGGAACAATCCATGTGGCAAGGGGTTATGGATGTGTTCTATTCTTTATATAGAGAGCTCATTGGTTTTAAACAACGTTTCTCTAATAATAATAATAATAATAATAATAATAATATTAAGTGTGCCTGGGCCCTGTCTGAGTTTTCATGATCAATGATAAAACAGAGGCAGAAACACAGACTTTTCTGTTGCAGTTTGACTGTTACTTTCTTTTTTCTTTTTTTAAGCATCCAGTTTATTTTACTTATTTTTATTTTTTATAATTGTATTATTAAGTAGAACTCGGTATGCATAAATTCTGTGTTGGTAACTCCTCCCTCCCCCAGTCCTCAGTGGGATTGCTGGAATGCTCCCTGGGGATTGAAGGCTATGTGTTGTGCAAGAAGCAGTCAGTCATTGGAGGTGGGAGAGGTGGATAAAGGCCTCTGGAATCCCCCCACCGTGACTCTTATAATCTTTCCACCCCATCTTCTGCAACATTCCCTGAGCCATGGTGGGTGAGTTTTAAGTCTACTTTAGGGCTGGAGAAATGGCTTAGTGATTAAGGCATTGCTTACAAAGCCTAAGGACCTGGGTTTGATTTCCCTGTACCCATATAAAGCCAGATGCAGGCTTCTGAAGTTTGTTTGCAATAGCTTAGAGGCCCTGGTACACCCATTCTCTCTATCTGCCTCTCTCTCTCTCTCTCTCTCTCTCTCTCTCTCTCTCTCTCTCTCTCCTTCAAATATTAAATAAATAAAATATTAATTTAAAAAGTCTATAGAGTTGAGCTCTTAGCAGTTTCTAGATTTCTGCATTGCAACAATTTGAGTGTCCTTAGTATCTGTCTCTCCATCACCCTGGTGCAGGTTGTCAGGTTCCCTGTGGAAGCAGCACTGTGGCTCATCTTGTCACTTCTTCTGTGGTTCACTGGGGCCCTCGCTGATGTGTTAGGGGTGGTTCATCTCCTGCCAGGGAGTCTGCTATTATTTCTGGTCTCATTGGTAGACTTACTTTTTACATGGTTTTTGCTGCCTTCTGAAAGATAAAAAACAGATTCTCTAGTGGAGAGCGAGATCAGCATGGGTCAAATGGGTTGTTAAGGTGCTCTTGAGGACAAGTTGTCCAGAACAATCTTTTTTGTTTTAATTTACACACATGGTCTTTATTCATCTCAGGAAGCCAAGACCTAAATATGCTATTTCTCCCATCCCTTCACCCTTGTCATTCCTGAGAAAATCCTGAGTTAGGTAGGAAGTACCTCTGGCATTTAGGCTAATTATTTCTGTTTGGCTTTATGATATATTCCCACATCTAATTTCTTGAAAACATTCTCACAGATATGGAATAAAATATTCTCATACCAAAGGATCTATTTGTTCTTTAAAAATGTATAGTGAACTTTTGGAGGGTGGAGCCTTTCTGAGGACCTATGGTTAGTGAGGACTTCCCCAAGGAGATGGGGTCCTTGGTCCCCATTCAAGGTTACCTTGGGCTCCCATAGCAGTTAGGGGTTCCCTGCCTCTGAGCGGATCTCATAGTCAATTAACCAGAGGTTGATTACCCACCTAGGTTGGGCGCCACTATTGCACAGATGGGCACTTCTTGACTTGCTTTTGTGTGCCATATAACAGTGTGTTCTGCACTCTCAGGCCATTGGTTGGTATAAATTGAAGATGCCTCCTGCTCAGTCAGGATATCATTGATCTGGTTCCCCTGGCAGCTCACGGGATACCTTCCAGCATTATCCAGGCTGCCCTTCTGGAAGCTGATTTCGTTTCTGGATTCAGCAGGGTCTCTCTGTGTTGTGTGATATCAGTCCTTGGAATCTTCAGCAATAGGGTCTTATCTTTTGCCTGAGGTGGGTATTCAAGGGCTGTGATAAAAGTTTGTCTTATTTTAGGGACCCTGTGGGTCATTCTGATCAATAGCTTTGTGGGAGGTAACTACTTACTGGGTGGGGGAGCCAAAGGACAGTGTCCTTTGTACCATAGGTAGGTTTCCACCCCCCCCTTTGAGGTCCTATCTGCTTCTGGAACTTGTTGTACAGAAGATATAATTCTATGGAGTCAGACTATTGTTAGTTTAGGTATGTGAACATTTCCCCCCTCTGTTGTTTACACACCTGCCCCCATTTTCTTCTGTCCCCTTTGTCTTTCACCTGAATCTCTAGTCATATTTACTTACAGTTTGGGTTAACCTGGTTAGGGGCCACAGTGTCTCAATGAACCAATAATAATCTCACTCTCTTTTGGAGACTCTGTTTGTATCTTTCAGAAGGCACTGAGAACCTGGGATAAAGGAACTCTACCAAGGGGACCTGATGTGATGGGGGACACCCAAGCAGGAGATGATCCATGTAGAGCCCAAACACAACTTTTAAGGAATTGGGATAATGAGCAAAACATCTATTCCCATAGCAAGGCAGATAACTGACGGAAGGACAATGGAGAGAGGCACCAAGGGTGCCCAAAAATTGTCCAAAACACAAATTTAGATACTTTTACAAACCTAATCACTATGGAAAATTTGAATTCGCTCACTATGACTCAGGGAAATTTGCAGAAGAGGGGGTGGAAAGAATGTAAGAGTCATGGGGGATAGAGAATAACTAATGCATAAAAGGGAATGCCATCATGGATTCAATGGCTTTATCTAATAACCTATGATACTGAGCATATTGTTGTGTTAATATATATATATATATATATATATATATATATATATATATATATATATATATATATAGAATTTTAAGCCAATAAAAACGTTTAAAAATGAAAAAAGAAAGAAACACTTGGTTATAAATCTATATTTGTCACTATTATAAAGACATAGAAAGAAATGAAGATGTTAAAAAAAACATATAGTGATAAAAATTTTGACAGGCTTGGGGGAAAAGACTAATTCCCATTCTTCTGGATCCAACAAAGACAAAAAATAAACATAAAAATACATAAATGACATAAAATACCAGAGAATGATATGATCTATGTAGTAAAAAAGCAGATGGGGACAATTATGTCATGACAGAATTAATTAATTAGAAGGTGGAGGAAATCAAAAGGCCTAACTAACATTGTTGCTGAAATGTGAGTGCATGGGAGAAGAATATGTGTCAACTCTGGGGAAGTGTGGTCCAGACAGAAGGCACAGGATGTGTAAGAGCTCTGGGCAGGTATGGACCTGGTTTATTCACAGAAATCATGAAGTCATGACCATCCTCATGAGTCAACATGGGAGTCTGGAATGCACAGAAAGCAGTAGGCATTTGTTCATGCCTGTCATTGCAACAAGGGGCAGTGGATTTCATTGTAATTGTAGAATAGTCTGTGGTAGTTTGAATAATGTCCCCCAATAGAATTTATTATAATTGTGTTTATTAAATTGTTAATTGTCTCCAGGCTTCTGGCTGGAGGAAGTGTCACTTTGGCCTAGCCTCCTGGGGACTGGCCCTTTCTAATTTGGATGTAAAATACTAGGGATAGATATGCAAAAGAAAAGCCTGAACCGGTCTGGCAGTTCTGCGTTTTGTGAATTACAGTGTGCTTGCTGGCTGGTTCTGGAGGTGCTATTTCTCTCTCTGCTTGCTTTTGTAAAAGGGGGCCAGCCTTTTTTCCTTAACTTCCCCTGGGTCTGTTACTTCAATAAATACTTTCCTCCCCAAATAGTGCCTGGTTTGGAGATTCATCCCAGCAACGTGTGACTGACTACGTCACAGTCCATTGGTGCATTTTGAGCATCAGTGAGAATGTGAGTTCACTTTTACCATATTTTTGTAACTGGCCTTGAGACAACTCACTGGAACCAGGGAAACGTGTCAGTGATGTAGCTATAGTTACTGTCCTGGTCAGAAAAGAATGTGGCTTAGTTTGGGTGTTAACAGATTCGATGTTGAGACACGGATAGGTTCTGTGCGTACATGTTCTGTTGTGAAGATAGAAACCAACAGAGATGGAAACAGATTTGAGGAGGAATGTGGGAGATAAAGAAGAATTACAGCTTCTCACAAGGCTTAGGATGGATGCATTGAATGTTGAAGCTTTCCCCTGAGGTGGGGAAGACAAACTGTGATATGACACATTCAGTGAAAATCATCCAGTGGATATTCCAAGGGAAAAGGCAACAGTGTGTGTGTGTGTGTGTGTGTGTGTGTGTGTGTGTGTGTGTGTGTGTGTGTGTGTGAGAGAGAGAGAGAGAGAGAGAGAGAGAGAGAGAGAGAGAGAGAGATCTGAGAAGAGATGCAAATGAAGGCCACATGGGTGGGGATGGATTACCAATTGAGGATTCTGAATGAGCTCACCTGGGTGGGAGGGTACTCTTAAGAAAGTAGAGAAAGACACATCATCTGGGTGCCCAGTAGAACATGCCTAGGCCTGCTGCTCTGTGCCAAAAGATGAGGTTCTTTCACTCTCTGGAAAGGACAGAAAACAATGGCCTGGCAACAAGACCCTGATATGGGAAAAAAATATTATTATTACTCAAAGTATTATTATGAGGAAATTAGAAATCAGCATCACTCAAGGTTGTCACATAACCTCTCAGAAAAGCCAATTATTTACTCCCATGTTTTTCCAATGTATATTTAGGTTTGAATATATTACCATCCTTCCTTTAAGATTCATTTTCAGCTGTGAGTCTCGGTTAATCCTGAGAAGCTGACAAATTCACTTATAAAAACTGCTGTTAGAATTGGGAAGAAAAATTACCCATTTGAGTAAGTGTTTCATAAAGGCAATTAAAGCAGAAAGAAGTGTTCGTGGGCTTTCACCCTTCAAAATAGCTATAGATCAAATTTATTAAAAATGTAATTTAGAAGAAAAGCTAGGAATACGCTAATAAAAAATAAAAATGAAACTAATTCATCATAGAACAAGGTGGTGCTTTTAGCTTCAACCAACAGAAGACTCTATTACCAGCATACAGGTAGAAATCAAAATCTGTGCTTTGGTTCCAATACATCTTGAACTAGACTGTCACTGGTGTTCCTATGTCCACATGATGGCTTATTTTGAGAGTTCAGTATAGCAACTGCAGATGGAACTTATATACTTCCAAAACTTACCACAAATGATGTGTAGGGATTTAAAAACAGTCAGCACTAGATGGAAAGTGTATCACGAAAAATGAATTTTTAAATTTAATAGGCATCTGAGGTTAAATAAATATTTTAATATGTTTAAATTCACAAACACCTTTTCCTGTTTTGCAAGACACTTGCTTTGTAATTCACTGGTCCTTTCCAAATAAAAATGCAGGAATATCCTTCATGCTTCCCAGAATAAAAGGACTATTGAGTGCTATGGGAGTTCAAATAATTATGCTTTTCTATTTCTATGTTACCTTTTTAGAAGAATTAATCCTACTTGAAGAAGAAAAAAAAAAGAGAGAGAAGCTTATTTTGAATCCAAGAATATTGCCCCAAAGGATTGCCTTAGACAGCAAAACATATGGATTCCCATGGATATATAACTCATTCAGTGCCCTGAAATGAAATGATTTGAATAGGTCGAATTTGGGCCAAATCTTTCTTCAGTAAGGACTGGCCACTGGCAGACAACTGTCACTTTTGCTCTTCTCAGAGTTAGTGGAGAGGGAGGGTGAGTACATTGAATTGGAGGCTGATGAAATTAGGATCACATGTCCCAAGCTGATTTTCGGACAGACCTGGCTGAGGAGAAAGGACAGTTGACTCCAGAGAGCAGTTCTGCTCAGGATGCTTTCCCAGCCTTTGCTTCTCTGTCTCCTCATGATCTGCCCTGTTCAGAAATGCAAATCCCTTTATTTCCTTTCTAAAGTCCTTCCAACATTCCTAAAAGATTACACTTACCTGTCAGACGAAAGAGTAAATCACATTAACATTTTTAGGTTCCTTCAGCAAGGTAAATTATTTTAAGTAGTACACAAAACCATGTAATGACTCCAAGGAGTCCTTAACATTGTCATAAAATTCTGTCTATAAGGACTGCAGACATTGCTCCATGGTAAGAACGTTTACAGAGCAAACAGGAGAGAATAAAAGGGTCTGACTCACCCTTAATTTTTCAGCACCCACATAAAAAGATGGGTGTAGCCACATATGTCCTTAACCACAGACCTGTGGGGAGTGGAGATGGGAGTATTGCTGAGGCTTACTGGTCAACCAGCCTAACTAAAAATAGCATTCTAAGTTCAAGGAGAAGTCCACCTCAAGTAAAAAAGACACTTGTGTGATAAAGACAACTGATATCCTTTTCAACACTTTCAGAGGATTCACACACACCACACAGGCTACTACGCACATATGTGTGCATGCAATAGGAAAAAATATCAAGCCCTATCTATAAGGCAAACTCTGAGTTAAAAAGTTGTATTTTAGCAGCAAGTTTGGATATAGCTTACCTTTTGAACCCACTGTTTTTATAATCATTAAATGGTGGTAAAATGTTTTTACTGATGATATCACCATAACACTACCTTGTAATATTCAGAAGGAAATTAATTTTGAAACGTTTCCATATTAACTATGATAGGAAAATATTATCAAACTACAGAAATTATTAATAAGCGAAAGTTTGTAATGAAACTGATTTAGGAAATATAACAAAGTTTTAATTGCTTACAACTTAATATTGGTCCAACCTATGTGAGTATTAAAATTGTATTTTGTATTGTAAAAACACACATGTGTATATACCTGCTTTCTACTCACGGTGTCTATAATTTACATAGTTCATGATAGTGATTAAGGCCACACAACACACAAGAGTAACCCAACGTGCACAAGTCTTTGCCACTCTGCGATATGAATCAAGGATGGACATTTGAGGAAGGATATTTTAAAAGCAACAAATACCACCCAACTCACCACTCAGCTTCTTACTTTTAACTATAAAACATACAATAAAATCAGAACAGTTTTATGGGATGTAGTGATTTTCCTTCTCTTGGCAGAGGAGAGGAATAAGTGATTTTCTGTGTGAATATATTTCAGGGATGTCTATATAGAATATGACAGTTACCTGCTGCTCACACTGCATCCTTTTAGAAATGTAGTAAATTTAAAGCTTTTTATGAGACTGTGTGGGCCAGAAATATGGTGGCTCAAAAAATAACAGGTTGAGAAGGAACTTCATTTAAACTTCTGCTTAATGGTGCAAACCACCTCTTGACCTGGAAGCAGTGGGTTTATTTTAATGAAGATGAGCTGGCAGTATCCTCATTTCACAATGGAATGGAGTGTTTAGTCTGTTATTTTATGCAATTTTTTGCATGATGTGTGAACTAGGACAAATATAATGATTACTATAAATTTCAGCATGTATATTGTTATAAACATGCCCCAGTACATTGAGATTAAGTAGCATCTCATATATATATATATATATATATATATATATATATATATATATATACATACATACATATATATGTATATATATATATATATGAAACAAAGGTTCTGTTTCTATTATATGGATATGAAGAAATAGATTTAGATAGAGCAGATAATACATGATAGATGATA
This sequence comes from Zapus hudsonius, assembly GCA_004024765.1. Lineage (NCBI taxonomy): Eukaryota > Metazoa > Chordata > Mammalia > Rodentia > Dipodidae > Zapus > Zapus hudsonius. The sequence continues at coordinate 61,278 of PVHP010005041.1, forward strand.
GATACATAGATACATATCTATTCATATTTATATGCATATAACAGAGAGGGAGAAACAGAGAGCGATAGCAATTAGGGTTGGAAATCTTTTTTTATGTAAAGGACCAAAGAGTCAATACTTCTGACTCTATGATCTGTGTCATCAGTACTTTATTTTATTGAATGAAAAAGTCATAATTAATAGGTAAATGATTCAGCACTCTGTGCTTTAATAAAACATAATGTGTAGACACTGAAATATTAATTCTGCATATTTTGTATATCTCAAAATAGGCTTTATTTTTCCAATGATTTAGAAATGCAAGCTCTTTTCTTGGTCTTTATTCAGCAAAGGACTGCAATGTAGATTTGGCCCATGGGCTATGGTTTGCAAGAGTACATTCATGTGAAGTAACCATTGTAAAGGTTAATTTTCATTTCAGTGTATATCATAATTCATTACATGACCTTCACTTTGCTCTGATCTGTAATCATCTCTAGAATAATTCTGATTGCATACAGGAAAACAGAAGTTTAGCAGGAGAGGACGTTCTAAGTGAAAGTGTAATTTTATTGCACACACTGGAACACAGCCAAGATGAAAGCTCACACCTCTATGTTAAAGAAATTGCAAAACAAAAATACTTTTCAGCTAAATGTTTCATTCTAGGATGAGTTAAAAGGTATAATTAGTCAAAATAAGATCCTTGTATTTTCACAGGATTGCAAACACTACACAATATTAATTTTCACACTATAGCTTATATGCAAACAAATAGGTTTATCTTTTAGAAAATGTTGCTTTTCTCAAAAAATAAGCTGCCTTTACAATAAATAAGAATTCTACTAAACACTGAAGTTTTACATATGTGACAAATTTCAGAAATACAAACAATAAAGATGCAACGTGTCCATAAGTATCATTTTTATAGGAAACTTCTCAAATGGGTGCTAAAAAGGTTTTGAATGCCCAATTCTATGGGTTTATGCATAAGAGTGCATGGATAAGTAACTGCACATTTCTTCCACAGATTTCACTTGGCATACCAGTAATAGTGTAGACAATGAAGCCATCTCTCTTTTCAGTTCTGTTACAATTCCTCATCAGAAAGCTGTGGCTATTTCAGGAGACGGTTATGAATTTTGTTTCCCATCCAAGCTTGATGTTTTCAATATGACCAATCTTGGTTTGCTTGTTTGGTGAAAAGTTTTCAGAATTTTGGTAAAGACTTAGCTGAGAACTAAGCACTTCCATCAACAGTCACCAACTTCTCCCTTTACTCTGCATATGTTCCTACAACGTTTTTCATCCTGCTGTACATATGGCTGTGGCAGGTATGTGTGACCTTTTGTTTCAGTCCCCATTGAGAAAAACAAACAAGAAAAATAAATGTGTGTGTGAGCCTGACAAACTGCTCCAGGGAGATGGTGACAGACACTGAGGATACTCAAAGTATACCAAAGCAGAAATCAAGAAGATGGTGAGAGCTCAGCATTAAAGTAGACTTAAAATTCACCCAGCAAGTCTCAGGAAATTTTGTCCAAGAGGGGGTAAAGAATGCAAGAGCCACAGGGTGACAGGGAATAGCCAGAGGTATTATGCCTCTCCCCACCCAAACCCCAATGACTGACTGCTGCTCTTATAACTCATAACCCACAATAACATGGTTAAAATCAGCAATCCCACTGAGCAGGACCCTCAGTGGATTGGGGGAGGGAGGAAGGGAATCATAGTGCCAACATGTGATGTGTCCATACTAAGTTTCTACTTAATACAAAAGGAAAGAAAGAAAAATCAAATACGCACAGAAACAAGGATCTATTCTTTCATCTTTTATTTTTCTTCTCCCCCTCAAAGAAAAAAATGAAATTGTTTTTGATAATGATGATGAAGATACAATGTTATAACAAACGTATAAAGAAACATTGTGAAAATGTCCCCTAAAACTATAGTAACAGCATTGTTCAAAGACTGCACTTTTGAATTGGGCACACTTCATAGGTGCTTGAAACAACCATTAAAACAGGTTATCTAGATATTTAATGTAGGCTGAAGTCATCTGTCCATATGAAAAAAAATCTTTTTTTTTTTTTTGTTTTTTTTAGAGATAGGGTCTTGCTCTAGTCCAGGCTGACCTGGAATTCACTATGTAGTCTCAGGGTGACCTTGAACTCACGGCAATCCTCCTACCTCTGCCTCCCAAGTGCTGGGATTAAAGGCTTGCGCCACCATGCCCGGCTAAAACAATCTATTTTAAGTGGTATTTTTTTAAGTAACACCTTTTTATTTATTGCTTTTTTTTTTTTTTGCTTTGTATGTAGGAGACATAAAATGCAAAATAGGTGTAAAGTTAGCTAATAACTGAAGTTATCATTCCATTCTATTGATACCGGAAATCTTGGCACAGTTATATTTTTTCACAGGATTACAAACACTTTACCTTGCAAATTCTTTACCATAGAATTCCCCCTCCCCCCGTTTGTGTCCTCTAATGCAAAAGAATTATACACAGGGACATAAATAAATCTTATTACACATTTATTCTAATTTATTCATTTAGGAAAAGGGGAATTGGATGGGGAAGCCTCCCAGTCACCACTTGGGAAGTTACAGAGTTCTCCAGCCACCAGTGTGGGGAGAACACATGGAGAGTTTAACAGAACTTAAGTTGTTCAACTAAATGATCAGAAGAAGAAATGATAATAGAGAGCTCCCTTCATGAGAAAGAGAGATTCAGGAGGGAAAAAGTCTGGAGCCTGCCCTCACCCCAGCCATTACCTGGGGTAGGGGTAGGCCTTACCTTCCTAAGGCCTGGAAATTCAGCAATCTTTCTACTCCATTGCCACGTAGGGAAAGAGACCAGCTTTTTCTAGGGAAGTTAATTTAAGTTCTTCCCAGGTGAGTCAGAGAGACAGCTGATTGGTTCATATTTGACCAATCAGTTTTAGCCCCTAGGTTGTAGCTCTAGCTAGACACCTCCCACTCAAGGGGAGGGGTTGCCTCTGCAGAGGTCTGACCATCACACTATTGTCCCAAGTCCTCACTTCCATAGACCAATGTGGGATCTCTGCTTAAACAAATTGTAGCCCTTTGAACCTGTCTCAAGGCAAAAGGGAAATATTACCAGTACACTACTATAAAAATCAGTACACTGTCCAAACAAAAGGCACAGTCAGATAGATACCTTGGCTCTTTCTTGAATTACTAAGTGTTAGAAACTTATCACAGAATGATTTTATGATTCATGACAAGTTCATGTACTTATATGTTCAATTCTACAGTAAAGAGTAAGGGCCTTATTTCCTTTTACTACTTTTTCACTTTTAATTTTTAAGGGGAGTAGTGCCTCTGGGTATACCCCCTACCATGGATCTGAGAATCCCCCTCTTCTGAAAAAATTCCCCAAGCCATGGTGGCTTAGTTTTAAGTCTGCTTACACAGACCTAACAGAACACCATCAGATTGAGAGAAAATCGGGGCCAGCTACAAGACTGAATCTAGAACCAACAAAGAACTCAAAAAATTAAGGAATAAAAAAATCAAACACTTCACAAAAATGAGACAGTGAATTAAACAGGGAATTCACAGAGGGGGAAATATAAACAATTCTCACTTAAGAAAATGTTCAATGTCCTTAATCATCAGGGGAATGCAAATAAAAACAACAATGCAATTCCATTTTACTCCAGTCAGAATGGCAATCATTCAAAAGTCCACCAACAATAGATATTGGCAAGGATGCAGAGGAAAAAGAAGCCCTTATTCACTGCTTGAGAGAGTGCCAACTTGTAGAACCACTATGGAAATCAATGTGGAGGCTCCTGAAAAAGATGCAAATTGTGCTACCAAAGGCGGCTAGCCCTCTACCTGGCATCCACCCTCAAGGCTCCTCCTGTCAACACAGAGACATCTGCTCAACCATGTTTATAGCAGCTAAGAATTGGAATCAAGTCGAATGCCCATCACAGGAAGAATGGATATCAAAGTTGTAATACATATGCACCATGAAATTCTACTTGGCAGTAAGGAAAAATGGCATAATGAAATGTTCAGGAAAGTGGGTGTGCTTATAACAGATCATACCCAGCGAACTCACACAAGAACAGAAAAACAAACTCCGCATATTCTCCCTCATTTGCAGTCATTAATCAGGTTAAGCTTGAAATATTTTTGAATTATTGAATAATAAGCAGACCTGATATTTGAACTGAATCATGAAACTGACCAAGGGGATGCAAGGGATTTGGGGGGGGGAGGAAAGGGAGGGTGGGAGAGGGGTGGAGATATACACAAAACTAACTCCATAATGAGTCAATACTATAGAAGCCTTACTTTTGCACAGTATGCTTTTGAGGAAGATAGGGAAAGTGTTGGGTCAGAAGGGGTCAGAAGTGGGAGGGATGAAGTCTAATCCTAATATAAGTGGTTCTGGCCTATAACTCCCTGTTCCAGAAATTTTTTTCCCTCTCATTGAGCTGCTTATCAGAGAGACCCCAGGGTCCTTAAGACTAGACAGGCTTATGTCAAAGCTCTTGAATACCTGCCACAGATAAAAAAATAAGAACGTATTCCTGAAGACACCACTGGCTGCCATAACAGAGAGAATGGCTGGATCTGGAAAGGAAGCCAGCCCCCAAATGGTTGGACCATATTTGGAAAATGCAGGAGACACTGCTACATGACTGAGACCAGCAAGACAGAAAGTACTCACCTGTGCAATAGTGGGCTTATCCCAGGTGGGTAACCAATGAATCCCTGATTGGCAAAGAAATCCACTCAGTGGCAAGGAAGAAGGGAGGAAGAAAATGAAAACCTCAGGCCACCTTCATGACTGAGTTAGTGAAGTTCTCCAGCTGCCTCAGCCCTCACATGGGATGAGTCAACCCACATGATGCCTGGATCCTGGAGAACTCATCAGGACCAAATTGCAGCCTCTCATGGAAACTTTGCAGCTCACATTTCCTGGCTTCACCTGGCTTCCTCTTGCCTGCTTGGCTTCCAGGGACCACATCCCAGACAAATAACTTGTCCTCCAACCCTTGTTTCTGGTTCTGCTTTACTCCATGGTGAAACCAAACTGAATAGCATATCTCCTACAATATCTACTGAGCTATTTTACCTACTAATTAATACCGTTTCTTATACCACCCAACCTTATTTACAAAGAACAAGAGGGAAAACTTAAAATACAACTCCCCCAATAAAAATGACAAAGTGTCTAAACATAGAACTCCTTTTCCTAAAATTAGATATGCACATCTCTATGATAAGTGAAAAAATAGAAGTTAGAGTGACTTCTAATAAAACCCTTATGAAATCCAGTCAACCATTTTGCTGCTAGACACTGTTTTATTAAGGTAATGGACCTATCATATCCTAACAAGTCCTTAATGTTCTCAAAGCCATTTTTGGAAGAGTGATAAAGCAGAGTTGCATGGAACCAAGGCATACCAACCATTCTTAGATAGAGTTAGACATGTGGGTGGGTTAGACATGTTGATATTTGCTGGATGTTCTCCACCCCCTGGATCAAACCACATTTCTGAAACCACAATGAAGACTCTGAACACAAAGTATAAGTAGGAAGTCAGGTGTGGTCAGCAGTTGAGAGTGAGGAGTTATTCTAGAAAAAAATGAAAGGTTTCACAGAGGAGGTCCTACTTGTCCTCAGACAGGAGACAAGCAGAGATATCCTTGGAAGATCTCAGAGGGTGGGTCAGCCAGAAGGAAGCACAAAACAGAGGTATGAAATCACCAAGAGCATTCAGAACTAGGTAATCCATGAGGAATCAATAGATATGCAATGGGAGTGCTTAGCAAGCATCACAAGTGTAGGGATGGGCAGAAAAGGAAACCTGGAATACAAAGTAGCCAGGGTTTCATGCTACAGGCATATGAGGAAATGAGGACGAAGCATGCACAGAGAAGTAACAGCATAGTATAGATGATCAGTGGGAAAATAAATCACCTTATAACAACTGTTATGATCACCATGTATAAAATACATTCTGGGAATGAAGGAATCAGAGTGAAATCACCTCTAGCCCGGTGGGAACATCTCTCCTCACCAGGCATGCAAGAGGCAATCACAAGTATTTCTATGATAACTTCTGCAAAATATAGAAGGAACGAGGGGGGGCGGAGCAAGATGGTGACCGAGTAACAACTTCGCCAGGACTCTCCTAAAGGTTTGACCCCTCTCAACTGCTATCCAGGCTTTGGACACCGGCCGAACCCGAGTTCGAACTCTCCCTCCCTCTCTGCTCCCCTGTGGAGCAGAGGGCCGAGCCCTCCCGCCTGGCTGGCTCCCGCCGCCATTATCCCCCGGGGCTGATTTCAGACTCTCCGCGTGGCTGAGGTTACATTACAGGACTGAGACCCGGGCAACCCGCCAGTCC
>PVHP010005042.1:0-68146 GCA_004024765.1 Zapus hudsonius
AAAGTTGTGTAAGAGGTCAGAAGGAAGACCCTTCTCTAGGTAGACAGGGTGTGGCCTCTGAAAGTGACCTTGTGATGGTTCAGGCTCCATAGAGCCCCTCCCCTTGGGTAGGGGGTGTCTCAAGCAAGAGCCCAAACCTAGATGCAAAAACTGATTGGTCAGGTACAGACCAGTCAGCTGTCTCTCTGACTTACCTGGGAGACTTTTAAAAAGCTTGTCTAGACCAAAGGCTTTCTTTTCCACGTGGCCTAGAAGAAGGACTTCTGAATCTCCAGGCTTTAGAAAGGTAAGGCCTTCCCCCACCCCAGTCTAATGGAAGGAAGGCTCCAGATTTTTTTTCACATGAACCTTTTTCCTCATGACGGGAGCCCTCTGTTATCTTTTCTTCTGCTGCTTGTTTAGCTGAACAGCATAAACTCTGCACGTTTTCTCCCCACACTGGTGGCTGGAGAACTCTGTAACTCCCCATATTCCCTTAAATAATAAAGTCTCACGCTATACCTTAATATCTTGTTGTCTATGATTTTAATTCTTTAACTATGTAGACAAGATTTCGGGTACTCCTTAAATTTTAGGATGCATTGGAATTTTTGGTGGGAATTGTCTAAATTCTAACCCCCAGCTCACCCCATTACAACCTCATGTCACGTAGCCAAAACTCCTCCCTGGTTGGGGCTTTGCCCTTCCTCCAGCATAAATGTTAAAAGTCCAAGCTCAAGTTCAGGAGAGTGCTTTTGTTCCTTACTGCTGGGGCTGGAGGTACATGGGACCAGGTAGGGAGTCTAACCCGCCCCCTTCCTCCCTCTCTGATCTTGCTACTGGCAAGACCTGACAACGGGGGAAGGAGGGAAGATTTCTTTAATATGTGTGTCATTCCCTCACATTCTGGTGATTTCTATGCACAGCTGATGATTTTTTCATGTGTGTACTTCTCAGACCAAGTGGCAGTGGGCTATTTTCCCTGATCCCATTCCCAAATCCTCTGAACTTACTCCAATCTGAAATAAATGTGTGTAATGGAGAATGCTCTCTATCTACGCTTGTCGGATTCTTTGGCGTGCTGAGATACGCACTCTGGGGGAAGTGTAGTGAGTGAAACTTCAGGAATTCACCCCACTGTTTCCAGCCCCCACCCCTTACAGCTGCCTGTCGGGTGCCATGCTCAGTCACTGTTATTTGAGGCCAGACTTTGCTCCGTTTTGCAAGTCCAGGTGATTCGTTGGACTCTGCTCTCCCTTTTGTGGGTCTGGGGTTATAGGTTCATGTGGTCAAGCCCAGCTGTTGACATAGGCTCTAAAGATTTCAAACTTGTGGGTTTTCAGGTCCCTCAGATCCTCATTCTTGCTCGGGAAGTACATGTAACCACTGAGCCATCTTTCCAGCCCCTGACCTTTATTTCTGAAAGCGCCTGTGTCATGTGAAACCTCCGTTAAATAACTGTTCTGCTTTTCTCATCAACCTTTGTGATAGGCATGTGGCCTTGACCTTGAAAGGGTCAGGAAAGGTGGGAAAGCAAATTAACCAGGGGATTCATTGCACAGGTCACTCTGGATCAATGTGAGTTCCTGAGTGCAGAGCAGAATTCCATCACTAGGCTCCCAGGTTTACTATACTGAGGGGTCCCAAGCTTAAGTTACTCCCTGAAATCCTGGCTGGAGTGTGGATGACAACTCTCCCTTAGATAACAGCCAACTTCCCATTGAAACGTGTGGAATGGCAGACACGGGGAAGGGGTTTTCTTACTCATTCCCTCCTCCCTTGTCTTCAAGCTTTTTTATTTTAACCACAGGGCCCACTTCCTCTCCCTGCTTGGGAAGATGCTCCCAGTCCATTCTAACGTGCTCTTTAATTGCCTGGAGGAACAATTTAGAAACTGCGAGCAGCCCTTCCATCTTGCCTCCTCTTCCCCTGCTGTCCTTTCATTCCTCCAGGTAAAGAGCCAAGATGCAGAGGAGGCAGGCTCCTCCTTAGTGAAGAGAAAGAGCCTTCATGCTGGCTAAGCCCACTCCCAGCAGGTGCCTGGTTCGACACAGCCACACTCCCCCTCTCACAAAGAGACAGTGCTCCTATTCTTCAACAGAGAAGATGCCATTCTTCTTTTGTCAAGAAAAGCTCCTGACTTCTCTGGACTTCCCAAGGGCCGTTAATCTCCTCATTGACCAATGCCTTTTTCCATAATTCATTTCAGGCAAATAACAGAATTTCTTTAGTACTTCATGAGAGAGACTAGTCGCAAGGCTCTACTACAGACAGTGAGCTGGGGAAGGGTCACAAGAGAGGAACCTTAGTCACACTCTCGCCCCGCCCACCTCAGCAGCAGAACTAGATTCAGTGTCTCATCCAATGAGGCCTCTGTCCAGCATGCACCCCACCCAGGTGCAGGTGGACCCCTTTTGTGAGCCCAGGCCAATTGGCTTTCAGTATGTCTCACCCAATCAGATCTCTCTCTATCTATCTATCTATCTATCTATCTATCTATCTATCTATCTATCTATCTCTCTCTCTATCTCTCTCTACTTTCTCCTCTCCTCTCTTCTTTCTCAATCTCTCTTCTCTCTTCCCTCCTCTCTCTCTGTCTCTCTGTCTCTCTCTGTCCCTCTCTCTCTCTCTCTTTTTCTTTCTTTCTCTGAGCCCAGGCCTATTGGCTTTCACACTTTATACCTTCCAGAGCCCCGACTCTGAATAAATCATTGTAGCTGGGCTCAGGGAAAGGATCCCTTTCTACTGCCTGTTCACTATGCCCTTTCCACTCGGCTGCCATAATAAGAAGGGAAATTTCTTTACTGTTTTTATGGCTTTTGGTTTCTCTGAAAGCACACACCTTTTCAGAACGATCCCTTTCACATGTTTGATTCCAGGGCCGGTGTGTGTTCTTCCACGTGGGCTCTGGACCGTGTGGGTGTATGCACTTTCCCTTCTTCCATTCTCGAACCTGCCCACTCCCTCTTTTTTCTGAATTAGATGTAACGGTTTGCAAATTATCCTTCTCAGTCATGTTTTATCACAAATTTTTTGGGTAAAAACAGACACAAGCTCAGGGCATGGAATTGAAGGATGCTTCCTGAACTCCATAAACCCCATTATATTAGTTTGTATGAATTTCCCCAAAAAAATACCTTTTATTGGGGTATCAGCATTATCACGGCCTTTTCCTAGCATTCCATCCTCCAGACACTGAGTTTCCTGAAGTCACATCTCTGGACTTGAAATAAGACCTCACGACCCTTTATAAGTCCATGTATTCCACCTTCCTTCAACCGCACAGCCATTTTGCTCCAAAGTCGGAAATACTTCTTTTACAGAGTTCCCTCTTACAGAGTTCTGTAAGTCAAGTGGCTCGCACCCAGGTGTTTAAAATATGTCACCATTTACATTCTGTATGACACATGGGTGAAATTTCCAAGCTTTCCTTATTCATAAATCATAAATCATGGGAGACTAGGATTCAGACCCCCCCAAGCAGGTAGACAGGGCGTGGCCTCTGACGATGACCTCACACTAGGTTACCAACTCCTCCTTGGGGCTTCACCCCACTTCCAGCACAACTTTCAGAACCCCCAAACAAAAGCTCAGGTTTTTTTTTCTGTTTGTCTGTTCCCGGCTGCTGGGGCTGGAGCCACCCGGGTTCAAGGTGGTGAGTCTGATCTCTCTCCTTGATCTTGCTCCTGGCAGGATCAGAGAGAGGCAGAGAGAGGGAAAGTTTCTTTAATATGGGTTATTGTGTAAACATGTGTTTAATTTTTTTTCACGATTTGGTGTTTTTTGTGAACTTCTCAGACCACATGGTGATCCCACTCCCGAATCCTCTGATCTTACCCTGATATAAATAAAGATGTGTAATGAAAAGAACACTCTCATCTAAGCTTCTTTGGTGTGTTGGGATACGAACTCTGGGGGGAAAGTGCAGTTGGGGTGCAGCCTCGGGTGCTCACTCCACTACTATGAGACTCCACAACAACTGTGCTTAAAGCCAGCTGCTGGTTAGCGTCATCTGAGAGCTCCTGAGGTCTGGGCCTCCCACCCCAAGGAAGTCTGACTTGCCAGGTCAGGAGTGGGCCTCCATCACTGCTGTTTCTCAAAAGCTCCATTGGCTCTAACGTCCAGAAGTTGTTTGCCGAAAGCATGAAGATTCTTTCTGAAAAGTATGAAGATTCACCACAAGGTTCTCATGAAGTGAGAGCTCCCTAGAGAAGGGCCAAGGCTAGACATTCTGGGGTCCTTCTAACTCTCAGCCTGTTTTATCTGTTTCCTAGAGTTGTGCAAAGTGAACTACATTCAGCTCTAAACTCCATTGGCCCTGGAGGGCCCTTCCTACCATATCCTACAGCACAGCATTTGTACAAAGTGAGCATTAGGAGAGAGCTGTGGAAAGCGGGGTGTTCGCACTGACAGGCATAGCCTCCAGGCTCTACCTCTTGCATGATTACAGTGTAATCTTTGGGTACTAACTGATTCAGACTCCAGGATGGATACTTGCCTTCCCATTAGCAAATAGTACCTGTCTCCTCACCACTTCCCAGCTAAATCTTAGAGCCGTTTGCCTTCCTTGGCTCTAAGGAAATAGTTCTGACCTGCCCAAAGTGAAATATGTTCACCAGGCCAAACAAGTCTGGGCTTGATTCACAGAGAATAGCAGCTTGGCTATTTTTTCCAGAGAATAACAAAGCTGACATCTTTGAAGCTTTCAAAAGATATCAGAGAGCAAAGGTTCATTGTGCCCTGGCCTCCACAATACACCCCCACCCTGGAAACCAGAACTGGCCTCCTGCAGAGGACCGCAGTGGGAGATGTGTCTTTCCAGGGGAGCACTCCCTCCTTCCTCACAGCCTCTTTGCACAAGAAATTGCTGCTTGCTGAAAAGCTGGCTGAAATTCTACCAGCAGCAAAATTCCCCAGCATAAATGCATACAGTATTAGCAACCTATGTCCCTGTAGCTAGGAGATAAAAGCCCGCCCAGCAAAGAGGTGAATTCAACCGTCAAGAGGAGTGTCATGTCTTTCAAGTTGGTCTTTTTTCTTAAAGTTAACAAAATCAGCCTACAAAATTATATATTTCAGTTTCATTTTGGGAAAAGAAAGAAAAAATGAATGCATAAGTCTGAATTCATTGCAATTGTACACTTGTAACTTGGTACTGTTTTTTTTAACCTATGAGAAAAGCAGAAAGAAAGCAAACATCATATCTGGACTATATTTTTTGCAAATAAGCAAGTAAATGTATACAAAATGACTTAAAGAAGCCCTGTCACAAGGACTGATCCAGACGACCCATGGAGGAGGTTATCCAGTTGAGGGGGGAGGGGAGGGCAGTGGGGAATTGGGGATAACAACTCATTGTTTGCCCACCAAATAAATGTTGTAACTCATTATGGACAATAAAAAAAATAATAAAAAAAGAAGCTTTATTTGAAAAGCATTGGGTTTATTATATAAGAAAAAGAATACATGGCATATCTTTTCTTTACCCATATCACTTCTGGTACATCTGATTGTCACTGACTTGTGAATAAATCCAGTTAACACAGTGTTGTAAACATGTTGTAAGTGGCATCATTATAGAAATAGTTCCAGAGCTGGCTCAGTGGTTAAAGGTGCTTGCTTGTAAAGCCGGACCACATGGATGTGATTCTCCAGCACCCATGTAAAGCCATTGTACATGCATCTGGAGTTTGTTTACAGTGGCAAGAGGTCCTGGTGTGTGCCCGTTCATTCTCTCACTCTCGTTCTCTCTCTCTTTCCCTCTCTCTCTCTCCCTCCCTCTTATCTCTCATTCTTTCTCTCTCTTTCTCTCATTCTCTCTCTTTCTTCCTGCCTGCAGATAAATAAAGGAATGTATTTTAAGAACAGTGATCTATAGGTTGTTGTAGTTACCTTCTCTTTGCTTGCACAAAACACCCAAGACAGCTCATAAGAAGAAAAATTTTATTTTGGCTTACAGTCTCAAGGGGAAGCTCAATGACGGCAGGAGAAAGCATGGCATGACAGAGGCTGGATATCACCTCTGCCACAGCAGGTGAAAAACAGCAGCAGGAAAATGACCAGAGCTCTCATAAAGAGGAGCTGGCTATAACAGCCCAATAGCATACCTCCTCCAGCAAAACTCCATCTCCCAAATTACCATCAGCTGGGAACTAAGCATTCAAAACACATGACTTTATGGACACCACCTAATTCAAACCACCACACATGTTAAGCAGCTTTGGAAATTTGGGCGCTCACAGTCTAACTGGAAAAAAAAAGGAAATAATGTTTTATCCATTAATTTCTCATCACTGAGACAAAATACCTGACTTGAGGCAGCTTATAGAAGGTAAGGGTATATTTCAGCTTACAATTTCAAGGGGAAGTCCATCATGGTGGAGAAACCATGGCAGGAGCAGACAACCAGGCATGACATCTTCATATCAGCATGGAGGAAGCAGAGAGGGCAAATGCCAAGCAGCAGTGAACTATAGAAACATACTTCCTCCCCCCAAAGTTCCAGAACCTTCCCAAACACTGCCACCAGCTGGGGATTGATTGTTCAAACATGCGAAGCTATTGGAGAACATTTTACATTCAAACCATCACAAAGTAAGAAGTGCAATAGAGAAGGATACCTAACATCCTCCTCTGGTCTCCTCATGTACGTGCATGTCTATGTCCACACATCTGCACATGTGTGTGTGCATACACACACACACACACACACACACACACACACACACACACACACACCAAAAAAAATAAGAAATAAAATGAAAATGGAGATCATCCCAAGTATGTGAAGTGAAGGGAATGTCAATCTGATATTCCCATCCCAAAAGGTATCAAAACATCTTGTTATATTCCAAAAATATGTACAATTGTTTTCAATTAAAAATTCAATTTGGGGAGGGTTTATTGCAGCGTGGCATGGGAGCTGCAGAAAAATGGGTTGAAGGAGAAAGAGGAACCCACTTTGAAACCCCAAAACAGTTACACAGTTAACAGCCTGCTAAACAAGCCCTAAAAGAATGGTTTCGATAGGTCATGTGGAAGTCTAAAACTTGAAGATGTCCCAAGGGTTTGTTGTCTTTCTCTGGAGGTGTCTTCCTGATGCTGCCACAGCCCGTTGAAAGTTAATTAGTCTACAATGTTCAGAATAGATTTGTTGACCTCATTTTTGATCCCTTGGAAATTGTTCAGGAAAACACTTTGCAAGTAAACTAAGAACATTTCTAAATAAATACACTAACAAAGTGATTTTTGAAGCAATGACCAACCCCTTATTGCTTTCTTAACATTGATCTGTGCCAGAGCTTCTGGTCTTTCCCCTCTGTCTGAGAACTTCCTCCATGGCAAGGTATCTCCCTACTGTAGTCTAGAACTGAATCTACCTAATTGGACAAGCTCACAGTGCAGTGGTCAACATGTTATAATTCTGTCACTGTAGTCCAAGATTGTATCAAGATTTTAGCAACTACAATGTGGGATTATTCACACTGAATAGGCAATTAGATGAATTAAAACTCCCCATATCTTTTATTTTATTTTATATATATTATAAAAGGTTATATTCTGCTCCTGTTTCCCTGGGGCCCTCCTCAGTGGGGTTATATGATTCACTGTGAGAACCCCATATCTTGTTAAAGTAAACTAACTAGCTACTACTTTAAAATAATTTAAATTCTAAAAACTGGACAGAATATCAACCTAGTAATCTAGTGAGATAAAGAGACGTTGCCTGTTACAAGCAAAATGCTGAGAGGGTATCAGGGGAGGTTTCTCAAAGGAGGAAGCAGTTATACTTGGACCCCAGTGGGTAGGGGACAGAGAGGTGGGAAACAGGGACACCTTCACAAGATTTGCTCATACAATGTATATACTTATTCACAATAAAGATTGAAGTTAAGAAAAATGAATGAGTAAGTGTTGCTGGCAAACAAGTTCAAGGGCTTGGATGGAAGACATCATCCCTTGGGAAGGCTGCATCAGAATTTAATTCATGCAGAAGTAAGAGTCCTGGAGTATCCAGAAAATTCAGTTAGCATTCCTCCTCTTCTAAATACAAACGAGAGGCTAGAAGGAACCAAGTAAGCTGTTGGGGTGACACATAAAGATCTTGGCCACACCTGGTAAGAGGCAACAGATTAATGGTGAGGTCCTGGAGACGCTTCCATTATCTTCTGATTGGCAGCCAGAGCAGTTCCAGCTCCTTCTCTGAGAACTGCAGAATCAAGAGTTGCCACATAGAGCCCTGGGCCAGGGGAGCTCACAATTTCAGTACACCCATTCTTTCCTCTCACCTTCCAAGGCCTCATTTCCAGACATAGAGAGTTGGTGGGAGGAGCATCTAAGAATCTAAAACTCTTGACTCCTAGAATCTACCTTAAATATTTCTAATCACCAACAAAATTTTATAGATCCAAAGGAACATAAACAGCTCAAGCCATGCTGAAGGCATTGTTTGGCCCCCAGAGAAGTATCTTGCTAAAAGATGCCACATGGGTCCTGTATGTAGTTTATAGCTTAGGTATCAATGTACAGTAAAGCCAAAAGATGTATGTCTATTTATAAAATTTGAAATGTAGCCCATGTATCATGTCAAAAAAATAGAAAGCAAGCAAGGTTTTCAAAAATTCACCTGTATACAGCTTTGAAATATTTTTAGGTCTTTTTCCACCCAGGTGTTAAAATGTTAATGCAAAACACCTGCAAAGACTCGGGACACAGCTCCTTACCGTCAAGACCCGGGTGACACTCTGCTTCCAGAGTTGGCGCCTGCCAATCCTAAACATCCCAGCAGGCAATC
The DNA here is from genome assembly GCA_004024765.1 of Zapus hudsonius. Lineage (NCBI taxonomy): Eukaryota > Metazoa > Chordata > Mammalia > Rodentia > Dipodidae > Zapus > Zapus hudsonius. Next base: position 8,774 of record PVHP010005042.1, read on the forward strand.
TGCTCTGTTTAGGGGCTGGCTGGAGTCTGCTCTTCCAGAATGGTCTTCTTATTCCAGGGAGACCTAATCATTCCCCAGCAGACTTCCGATGAAAAGGAGGGCCAGAAGTTCACTCCTACGCTTCTCCTGCACATGGACGATGCACCTCATTCACAAGCACTAGAAATCCATCTGTGTCACTAGGAGTCTCTGCCCTCGGGACTTAGTTCAGCTGTATGCTTCGGTTGTTAGGGGAATATTGTTTACATGTTCTACCATTGAAGCCTGCTTCGGACTCCTGTTTAGCAACCAATCAAAGCATTTGCATGGCTTGGGTTTCACCACAACTTTCTGATGTCCATTTATATCCTTATGCAGCCCAACAGTAAGCTTTCAGTCAATAGAGATATTTCAGTTATTTCTTTGAGCTGCAAGAAACCTTAAACCATATCAAAACAAAAAGGCAGACAAGCCACGGGGCTGAATGCATTGCTCAAGCTAAGAAATCCAGTCTTATTTTGTCTAAGCAACATTTGTGCACCGTTAACTGCCAGCATTGTGACTAATTGTGACTAATTGCCAGATAGGCTAATTGTGACCCAAAGGAACCATTTTCTCCCCTGTAAAGAACAAGCAATCTACTTCATATGCAAATTGCAAATGATGCCCATAAATTACTTGTGCTCACACGGACTCAACGCGTATTCACATCAACCAAGGTAATTGATTCTGTGTGGCCTAACATCTTGATCATCAACACCGTGTAGATATGATGGCGAAACTGCCAAGCACTGAAGAAATCTCTCACTCAGGACTTCTCACTTCAAAATACATAAAAGATCAAGACTGTGACTCTGGGATTTAGTCCTTGGACTTCAAAGACCAGCAGCTCAAATCCCATCAGGACAACCAAAGTGTCACTGGGGAACCGGGAAGTTCTCCCTGCTATTCAGCTTCACGACAGACTTGAAAGCCAGGCTCTGGTTGATACCTGATTATGGGCAACTTGCGTAGCCAACAGCCAAAGCTAAGGTATGGCCTCCATATAGAGTATTAATATAAATACACACGTTTACACCTGAGTATTATTTGGTTTGAGAAAGCCAGAGCACAGCAAGTTAAAGTACTTTTTTTTTACAGTATGTGGGCAAAAGAACTTGTTTGGTTTTCCTCTGAACTTCGAACATTTCAGTCTGAGAACTGAACTTGTACTAAACCTGGAGCAGCAAGCAGGCATACTGGTTAGTACATACATGCACTGAGCCTCCCAGGAAGGTGAGCATTCAAGAACTCAGTGAGATTTATAAGCTTATATCCATTCATCTTAGGAGAAAGTGAAGAGGGCATTAGCAACTTTAAAGGAGTTTTTAGGGGAGGTGAATGGCCCGATGCTCATCTGGGCTGATGGTAATATTTCTTCCTGTCATAGACATCCGTCTCCCCGCCTGATCTGAGGAAAGTATTTTCAACAGCTGAATATTTTCAGAACATGTGAACTTGTAGCTAGAAAAGGAAACTTTGGACAAAGCCCTCCCCCTCCGTTTGCTGCTCCCTCAGTTTGAAATCCAAAGCTCCATGTTTGGGGACATCACCTTCTGAGCCCCAACCTGAGGTATATGTACATGTTTATGGTGGGGACTCGGGACTGAACTCAGTACCTCACTTTGCTCAGCACCTGCTACACCTGAGTTACCACTGAGCTACACCCCCGGCCCTAAGGAATTGCTTTTAACTAACCCCTATGTGTGATGAGCAACTGTGTTCTGAATGATGGTGACAGGTCACAAGAGACACTGAGGCCTGGGGGCGCTGAAAGGTCACAAGAGAAGGGAAGGGTGCTCTCTGACCCTCCCCAGGAGTTCAGATCAGTCCTGGCAACAGGTGACCCCCAAGACAGATTTCAGGACCTATTTCACCAATCTGTCACTAGGCACATTAAATCAGGGCTTCCCCCCATGGTCTGCTGGGCACTGCCTCATTTAGCCAGCAATCTATATAATGTGATCTCCTGGGGACAGTTCCTTTCTGGGAAGTCTTTCACACAAGGCTGTTGGCATTTAATTTGTGTTTGGCAGGCATGCCCACAACTCTCTAAAGGTTTCCCAGCAAGCAACAGTGTTCCACCATCTGTGGCTCAATTTCAACCCCTTTGGGTAAGTAGAGGTAGGCAGTGTGGGACTTAAGAGATCTTCCTGCTCATCTCTGACCATGAAGGAGGCTCAGCAAGAGTTTCCCTTGAGGAGCACAAACAGAAGGAAGTGCAAGTCCAATGTGCTCTCAGTGCCTGGAAGAATGTCTATTTGCGGTAGTTAGTAGAGTTATCACGCCTTGCTCAGTAGGAAAGTCCAAAGTGTTTTCCACAAGTAGTTTTACCAGGCAATAGTATCAGCTAGCAGGATTCCACCTACTGAAGCTCCTATGTGGAATTCTCCAGCCTCATGTACATGACAGAGTGACCTTCCAGGCTAAAGCTACTGGTTATACACAAATACTAAGTCAGGCATAATGGGGAAACTGATGAGACAATGGGTATTACAGGGGCAGGAGACCTCATCCAGCAGTCTAAGTACCTTTGGAAAAAGTCTGAAGTTCCACTTTAACTCATTCACTCTTGGAACAAATGTCCGTGGTCGCATGACCTCATTTCATGAGGTCACTCACTGGAATATATACTACAAATAGAACTGTTTATGAAAGCAGACATTTACTCAATCGTAAAAAGTTGCTAATTATGAGCCCATTGACATTCTCTCTCGTCCCTTTTTGAGGAGTTATTGGTAGCTAATGGTAGCTGGGAGGAGGGGAGTGAGACACTTTCTTCAGTGGTGTAACCACTGGTAAGTTGCCTGTGCTCTGATAAATAACCCCCTACCCGTGTTCATGTAAGCAACTCTAAACTCAGTGGATCACAAAAACGAAAAAGATGTCAAAGTAAAAGAAGTACCAGCTGTGAAGAATCAGGGGTTCAGCAGGAGTGAGAGGGAGACAGAAAGACAAAAGAAAGTATAGAGCAGTGAATATGATATATATATAGAGAGAGAGAAATTATCAATAAATAAAATGAAAATAATTAATTGTAAGTTGCATAAATATTTTATGCAACACTGAAAGAAAACATAAAATACTGCCAATTAAAGTTAAATGCATCTTTATTTTAAGATGAATTCTGATTTCGCAGTTATTCAAAAAAATCTCAAAATCAATGAAAAATGAAAAGTTCTGCCTTTATTGGGGACTGATAACAAATAAGTAAATTAATAAATTATATAAATAAATCATAATTATAAATAAAATGTAATACAAAATTTAACAAAGAATCATTTTAAAAACAAGTATAAATGGTGGTACCAACACATGAGTTGTTCACGCAGTTTCTGCTTAATAAAAAAATAGTTAAAAAAAAGTATAAACTTTCTTGGACCAGTGCTCTGAACATTACCATCTGATGCTTATGGTCCAAAATAAACTCTTGCTTATGGAGTCTCGTACTGTGGCCTGAAATCCTGCTTCCTGTCCCACGTGACATAATGAGAAAGCGCAGATTTGGGCTCAGACAGTTCTGTCTTCTCCCAACTATGTGACATCAGAGCCTTTGCTTGCTAACTCTTTGATTACCTAAAATGCTATTTGCTTGTAACATTTTCATACACACATACTACATTTTGATCCTGTGTACCCCACTTTGCCCTTCACCTCCCTCAGTCACACTAAACTCCTTTCCATCTCTCCCCTTGCTGGAAATCACCTGTCCAAGCTCATTAGGGAGGAGACTGGCCTCCCAAGCCCCTCCCCTATCGGTAAGGCAGGTCTGGTGCAGGTGACCACAGCTGCTGAGTTCATGGGTACAGTGACCTTGTCATGTCTGGCAAGAGAGTTCCACATGCCCCTACCCATCCTCCCTAATACACATCTAAAACTTCTGGATCCTCCTAGACAACCAATAAATGAAAGATGTAAGCCCATTTTCTCAATTTACAGAAGAGCTATTGGTGGTAATAACTATGTAAGGGCCAAATTCCTAAGGAATGGTTGCAACCTAACCCACCAACTCTTATTAGAGCTGTCTGGATGTTTTGCTTTGGGTTTCTTCCTCTGTAGTAAGAAGAAAGGAATCCAAGTTTCATCCGTGACCACGTAGACCTTTTCCATGAACTCCCATCTCTAAGAATGTCATACTGAGGCCCCCCCAGAATCAAACACACTCACCAGCTTAGTGACCTTGTAAACAATGATTCATGGGACAGCACATAAAAACTACAAAACTATTTTGATTTGTACATTTTTTCACTTTTTATCATACCAATATTGGACATTTTTCCCCACCCCAGTGCTTGCGATAGAACGCAGTGCCTCTCACACACAAGGCAACGGCTCCACCGCAGAGCCCAGCACAGCCCAGTGTGGGGCATCTTCTAGTCAACCACCTCAGGGAGTTGCATTTGGGCAGAATGGCTTCGGTGCCACCTCCAGCCTTAGTGCAGAACCAGCCATCACCCAAGCCTCAGAGCCACCAGTTTGCCTAACTATAACCAACCACAAGCCACTGAACTTCAGAAAGGAATACACGCCCTGGATGTTATCCAAACATCTTCACTGGCCCCTCTGAAAGATCAAGAAAACACCAGCATCCCAACTTGTACGGTGCTGTCACCCACTTTGGAAAAAAATCCCCAGAGTCAGGTACTAAATTTAAACAAGTTCTAGAACATTTTGACTGATTCATTGCATTTATCTTTGCATGGACTCACGGGATTACCTTTGATATTTTTAAGTCTATATTTAACCCTAAGAGAACATCTTGAAGTAAAGTAAAATGAAATCCTAAGAAAGCAGTGCACTGTACTAACTTCACCAACAGCTGCATCCCTGAGTGTGAACAACACAGTGCTGTGTCTTTCTTATGATGAAAGACAGTTCTATAAATTCTTATGATCAAAGAAGCCTTCCTGAAAAAAGACAAGCCTTGTAAAAAAAGGTAAGATTCAAAAAGGCCCCAAACAATAACATGTGCGGAAAATATCAAAACAAGGCACAGAGGCTGGAATTCAAGAGAGCCTGTCTTGTGCAACAAGTGTTAAGGAAAACAATCGATTATTCTCTGAAAGGTATCTCAACGGTGAACGAGGGTATCAACCTAAGGAAGCGGCCTTGGAAAGTCAATGAAAAATAAATTAATGAAAGTCTTGTTTAGAGAGATTCCACTGGGAGAAATGGAGTGGAGAGAGACTGCAGACAGTCCTCTGGTGTGAAGAAATAGATGCTTTGATAAAGAGACAGATATAGTAACTCAGGAAAGAAATGGTCTATTTTGGCTCACAGACACCCCCAGAGATTGGTTTTGATAATGAATCTAAATCCCATGTTGGCAATGGAGATTGACGATCACTGTTCCAGTAGAGAAATCTTGGTCGCATCAGGAATGAGAAGGCACAGATGAAACTTACCTCACTCCTACACACCAAAAGCACGCCTACACACTGATGGCACTTGACAAGGAGCAGAGGAAAGAGACGCAGTGGAAAGGGTTGTATCTGGTTTCGGTAAAGGAAAGCATCCTAACAGCTCTAAGGGAAATGGGAAATCGAGCAAAAATGCATTTAGAGACAACAAAACTAAGGAAGTGTCATGAAAGCTTCAGTGTTTTGTTTACCTCTCCTTTTCGTCTTTCCATCTTGAAAATGTAAAAGGCACTCCAATGTCATGGAATAGCCAAAGCATCCAATACTTCTTTTAAATCCTACCATAATTTTTAAGCTCATAATAAAAAAGAAAATAAAGGAACCAATCGAATATTGATTCCATAACTGTTTGACTTTCACTACCAAAAGAAAATAATGATCCGAAAAGCTTCAAACAAAACAAAATGGCTCTACTGCCGAGCACACGATGTGCCAGCTCTATCACGAGGTCAAGGCCCAGGAGCCATGGCAAAGGAAGTGGCCATTTAAACCTAAGTGCTGTTCTCATGTCTAACCTGCAAACAGCTCCAGTGAGATAGCAATGGACGAAGGTATAGCTCAATGGAAGAAACTCAGAGGTTGCTGAGAGCTTAACACTAAAGTAGACCTACAAGGCACCCCCCAGGGCTCAGGGAACACTGTAGAAGAAGGGGTGGGAAGATTGTAAGAGCCACAGAGTGAGAAAATATCCTGAGACTCTGTCCCCTCCCACAGACACTGACAAAGACATTCATGACCCCAGAATGAATACTGATAACCCCACTGAGGAGGACCCTCGGTGAAACGGGGGTGGAGGAGAGGGGTGTAACCCAATGGGAATATGACCAACATGTGACATGTTCCTACAGCAAAATCCATAATTAATAAAAATAGAACTAAAATAGTGTGGCTTGTTGGATTTGCCACCATTTTCTTGAATCAGAATTGTGTGTCCAAAGCTAAAAGAGAAAAAGAAAAGGAGGACTGGAGAGATGGCTCAGCAGTTAAGGCGCTTGCCAGCAAAGCCTAATGACCTGAGTTCAATTCCCCAGTACCCACATACGGCCAGATACACAAAGTGGCACATGCATCTGGAGTTCCTTTGCAGTGGCTGGAGCCCACCGTTCTCTCTCTCTCTCTCTCTCTCTCTCTCTCTCTCTCTCTCTCTCTCTCTCTCTCTCTCTCTCTCTCTCTCTCTGTGTGTGTGTGTGTGTGTGTCTGCTTGCAAATAAATAAAAAATATTTTTAAAGAACAAATGGGGGAAAATAATGTTTAGGTTTTCAGGAAGCTTCGTCTGTCAAAATTCAAAAGCACAAAAGACTTCTCAGAAGGAGAATCTCAGAGGAGAACACAGGCAGCAGATGCACTTAGAATACAGCAAGCACTCAGCAAAGGATCCCAGTTCTGCAGGGATGAAGCGAAGGAAAAGAGATGCTTGGGGCTAAGTGCACACCCAGATATGATTTTGAGCAATGCCTTTCATGTCTACAGGGTGAGAATCAGTGATGACCAGCGCAAGAGACTCTTTCTCCTCCTCGGCCTTCTCTCCTCCGTCCACACATCTCTATGGAAAGAGAGCTGGCCTGGCCTGGGAAGCTCTGAGTTCTGATCCTGACTCTTATACCTACTGGTTGGTTTATGGCCTTCATAACTCCCAGCCATACTGGCCTCAACTTGCCCATGGAACATGAGGTAAATGCTACAGTGATGATCTTTCAGGAGCCTTCAAGCTCAAAAACACTCACAAAAAATAAAGCCACAATCAAAGCAAGCAATCTTAGTTCCAAGTATACTACATGCATAAGGTGATCCCAGAATTATCTTAACCTGACTTATAACTGACACACATCAGAAACAAGGTTGATCGCATTAACATTGCCGTTCTATGATCTCTAATGATAACATTGCTTCCCCCCCACCCCATCCCCGGGGAAATGTTTGCCATTCCAGATGCCCACATTCCAACCAAAGGATGCTCCCTGTACCATGATACCTATTCATTGCATACAAAGTTGGAGTTCTTTATTTCAAAAAATCTAACCACTAATTCAGGAACTCTGAGCAAGAAAATGGATCATATGTAGATGCAACGTGTCAAGTTCACTATAGAAGTCCAGTTTCTGACATCCTGCTTTTGGCTTTGCTTCTTAGTGTGATTCTGTGGGTTAAACATTTCTAATTAAAAATACTGAAATCCAAAAATGCTCCAAAGTCCTTAAACTTTTCAGAGAAACCACAACTGAAAAACTCCACACCAGACCTCGTGGGCTATGTCAGAGTCAAAATGCAGGTCTACTGAAATACAAAATTCACCTACTGTGTATATAAGGTTCATATGAAACATAAGTGAGTTTTATATTAAAACCTGGATCCTATCCCCCACCAAGATATTTCATTATGTATGTACAACTATTCAAAAAAAAATCTTTCTAAATCAAAACCTTAAACATTTCTGGTTGCAGACGACACTTCAGAGAAGGGAAAGAAAACCTGGAATTTACAGTGAGTCTGTCCAGATTACATGGACGAGTTTGTTATTTCAATTATTCCTTGTTTAGGAAAAAATTATAGTATTACATCACATATAACTCTGAAAAACAACATTTTATGTGTAAATTCTTATTTCTAAATATAATCTAAAGGAGAAATCAATGAATCAGGATTGAGCTCACTCCTTAATAGCTTGAACTTGTAGAAATTCAAGATTTGAGCAAATATAGGCTCAGTATTAATTAGAGAAATAGGAACAGGATCCTGAATGGTGTGATAATTCTTGCCTTATGAAAGGAGTAGGAACTAATGATCCTTTATACTCCCTATTAATTGGGATTATTCTACTTCAAGCATGACGTTCGAAGGTAGCAAAGTGCAATTATTTTTCCAAATATAAAAGAACAAAAAAATCCAATTCCTATTCCCTTTCCTTTTTGCTGACATTTTTATAATGTATATAATGTATTTTGATCTTAATCTCCTATTAGCTTTTCTTGACTCCCCCATCCCCCTTTCACCAGATCCTTTCTTATTCTCAAACAGTCTCTCCTCTACTTTGATTTCTCTCTCTCTCTCTCTCTCTCTCTCTCTCTCTCTCTCTCTCTCTCTCTCTCTCTCTCTCTCTCTGTGTGTGTGTGTGTGTGTGTGTGTGTGTGTGTGTGTGCACGTAAAACCCACTGAGTTTAGAGTTTCCTGCATGAGCATGGGTGGAGGATTATTTCCCAGAGTACATGGGTTCTACCAGTGTCTACAGCGCTGCAGAAAATATCCTCCACTCTTTATTGAGAGAAGGGAGGTTGTAATTTTGTTATTAGGTGTTCATTTAGAGTAAAATATATTTCATTACTTAAGTCACTGTTTGCATGAGTCAGCTTTTGGTCATGATAATGAAATACCCAAGATAATGAATTTATAAACAGAACAACTTTATTATTCTGATTCACAGTTTTGGAAATTCCAGTCAAGAATCAAGTGGGCCCACTACTTCAGGTTTCTGGTGCATGTAATAGATGGCAGTGGGGACACGTGTGTGTGCACCTCAGGGAGAAGGATCCCCTCCGGGGGGCATATCCTCGATGACTCAAGAATGTCCCATGAGGCCCCACCTTTGAAAGTTTCCACCACTGTCAATGGTCTATGCCTATAATGCCTGTACCTGCGGGGGGAAATTATCCACGCTCTAGCACTGTAGGTCTCTGGGGCTGGGGAGATGGCTCAGATGTTAAAGGCACTTGCTTGAAAAGCCTGTTAGAAGAGGTTCAATTCCCTGGTACCAGTGTCAAGCCAGATGGATAGTGTGGCCCATGCATTTGGAATTTGTTTGCAGAGACAAGATGCCCTGGTGCTTCATAGTCTCTCTCTCTCTCTCTCTCTCTCTCTCTCTCTCTCTCTCTCAAGTATATTAAATATATACTATATATGTGCCCATTTGTATGTGTATGTATGTATGTATGTATGTATATACATGCTTGCAAAATTTGGCCTCTGGTATTAAAGACAGAGAGGAGCAGTGAGTAAGAACCAAGAAATTACTTGGGCTGCATCCACCTCCTCTTGTAAATTCCACATGAGGACCCTGTGGAAACCTGAGGAAGCAGCAGTGGGAATAAAAGTCAAGGGTTCGAGTTTCACTGAGGGGTCATTTTCAGTTATCTTTGCTGTCTTCACAGTTGTTGATTTTTGTTAAACAAAAATAAATAAGTAGAGTTAGCTCTATATGACAAACAATTATCACTTCACTGTGCATTTAGGTCTCTGCCTTTCTCCTATGCTGCAATATCAGGAAGTGTTCCCTTTCTAAATGAGAAAAGGGACTCAAGGATATCTTCATGTAAAAGAAATCCTGGGATTAGAAACTGTTGACCCACTCAAGAACCCATCAGCAAAGAATTACCCCAGTTGACAAAAGTGCATAGGTTAACCACACACACGTTAAGGGAGGAAGTCCCCAATTTGTGACAGCTAGATTTTGCCAACCCCTTGCAGTATGATTTCATCACAACTAAGAACCCATAAAGAAAAGCAAGCAACCAGGATTAATACACACATGTCAAGGAGTTCGGGAGTAAACTGGAATATACTGATTTGAGAAACAAACACTTTGGTTAAAAGGATGGAATCAGGTACAGCTAACCCACTGATCTGAAACCAAGCCATAAATTTCTACAAGAGTTTTTTCTGTCTTTGAAGAGCTTAAAAATAGGCTCAGAGAGACATCAAAGGGACACTTTTCTATCCAGAGAAAGAATGAGTTGATCATTTCAGAAACACAGGAGTTTGGGGAAGATCGAAGATCCAGGGGAGACTTGGAGCTGTGCTTTGAGTAACCCCAAACTCCACCAAAACCGCTGTGAACACAGAGGGCAGGATGCCTGTCCAGTCACAGCTGGATTTGGGCATCTTCACGCTGCTTGTTAAATGAATGAAGAGCAGCCTCATTTATATACTCTCCTAGGAGCTAACCCCAGACTTCCTACAGCAACAAATTATACTAGACAAAGCAAAATGAAAGGGTCATAGACAACAAAATTAACTCTATTTATAGCACCATCACATACTTTGTAATAAATGTCATTAACACCTACAGATACCACAAGACAAATCTCGAGTTTGTTTCAAAAGCAAAAGTGCTGAAGCATTATATCAAAGACCAAACACGAGTCCCATTTATGACATACCTGAAGAATAAATTCATCTTATTGCTACCAAAATTAAATTATTGAAACTCTGTAGAGATCAAAATGTTCATTCAGAACGTCTCTGAGGATATTTTCAGTGTTGGCCACTAACTAAACCAGCATCGCAGCTCCTGAACACAGTGGAGGTGGAAGGGCACCTTGTTAAAGTGAATATGTACACACATTTTCTACCATAAAGACATTTTGCAATAGACTTCTAAAGCAAAGACTTCGGCTTAAGGTATTGCCTCTATCCTACATTTTCTTCTAAGTCTTCCACTGAAGAGTTGGAAGTAAAACTTATATTCAAATTTAGCACCTAGGTAAATCCCAACACCCAGAGGAAATGGCACAATTGACAATATAAGTCAGCCTTCATTGACTGAAGTAAATTCTAATTTAGGACTTAAATGGACTTAGGTATGAAAATGTGAAGGTCAGGATAAGGCAAGAATTTTTTAATGCAGCGCTAGACTGAAGAGATGCTCAGTGGTCGTCTGCAGAGCCTAATGACCTGGGTTTGGTTCCCCACGTAAAACGAGATGCACAAAGTGGTGTGTGTGTCTGGAGTTCATTTGCAGTGGTTGGAGGCCCTGATGCATCCATTCTGTCTCTCTCTCTCTCTCTCTCTCTCTCTCTTTCTCTCTCTATCTCTCTCTCTTTCTCTCTCTCTTCTCTCTATCTCTCTCTGCTTACAAATAAATAACTAAAAATATTTTTGTAAAACCATGCAGCCCATACAGTATCTAATATGAAATTAATCTGAACAATGACATCATTTGGGTTACTGTGACTTTCAGGTATTATCTCATCAAAATTGTGGGAAGTTTCTGTTTTACAGGAACCAAAGAGAGCAAATAAGGGTGCTGGGAAAAAGCAGAGGGGAGGGGGAGGGAGGGAGACTGAATATGGAACCTTGTGGTATAACACCTTTTCTCATAGTCATGAAATTAATTCTAAATTTTAAGCCTGACTTTAAAAGAAATGTGATGTATTCTTTAAAATTTGTTGAATATAGCTTATTAGTCTTACCAAAGGTGACCAACAAACATCATTGAGCTTTTCTGATATATTCAAGATGTTATTCAAGTACAGAATAATTCCTTTCCAGAAAGAATTTATGATGTGGCAAAGAAACCAAGTAGGTTTGGGTGCAGCTCAGTGGTAGAGTACTTGCCTATCATAGACAAGACTCTGGGTTCAGTCCCCAGCACCATAAAAGAACAAGTCAGTAAATGAACAATTACCTATAAAGTCCTAAATGGTACAAGGACATATGGAAATCTAAGATGATGCACCAAGCTCACAAAGCTAACTATGGAAAACACACCCTTAAAACGTTTAATGATTTGAAGTTTAAAGAGACCCAATGTTGAAAAAAGCAAACAACAACAAAAAAAAAGATGAAAACTTTTCATAAAATTAAGTTTTGAAACCAGCCAAAATCACTTAAATGAAGCGGGGTCAGCAGTAACACGCCTGGAAAGCTGAGGGAAATTTTTTTAAATAAGATCAAGTCTGTAAGAAGCTTCTTTCACCACAGAAGTAAATGAAGGACAGGTACCTGAGGACAGAGGTCTAACATGGAAGACAGTTCTGAACACAGTAGCCCACAAGGAAATATTTCCTCTCTGCTTTCCACTCCTTTCCTCCCCTTTCCTGAAAACAGAGGGCTGACATTTGAATCTGTTCCAACAGAAAATTCTAGAACGAGGTGACTCATTAAATTACTCTAGCTCTCACCTGATGACCACTTCCTGAATCAGGCCTGTTCCACAACCACACTGGGCTCTTCTCTTCTCTTTCCCCTTCCTGTCTTTCCTTGGTCCTCCTTTAAGATAGGCCAACAAGCAGCCCCAAAGAAAACACACCTCTCAACAAATCTCCCGGACTCTCTCTCACAACATGGCCCTTTTCCACCATTCTGAGATGCATTTGAGGACACGCTGAGATCATGGGTCTATGTGAGCATGGCTTCACCTCCCAGAATAACAGAGACATTTTAAAAAAGGAAGTCTGAAGGGGGTAATTCACTGGGTGATGTAGAGCGATAGGAGGAAATCTATTGCTTTTCTAATCCACAAACCTGAGAGCCGCACTCTCCTAGGAGAAAATGTGAGGCAATTACAATGAAAAGAACTGCAGTTAAAGGCAATTTTTCTCCAACTCGTTATCCCCATTTGGAAACTGCATTTCTCTCTTTATTTTTAAAGAAAATTAATGAAATGAAAAACATTTCTAAATCACAACAGCTTGCCCTGTAGAAAGTGCTCGAGATGGCAGGTAATCTATTTAGAGTTCATTTTTCCCTAATTAATTCTATTCAACTCCTGTAGAGATTAATCCTTATTAAAATCAACTCAAAAATCTTATTTCAATATTAAAATTTCATTCAATACATATGGGAAAGGAAGACCTGAAGGGACTTGGAGGTCCTTGTGTAATAATAAAAATAGCAAAGAGCTACAAGACTGCCCTGTTACCCAACCACAAGCGAGAGTGTGCTAACATCATCTGCCTGAGACATCCTCCGTCCTATCACTGGTCACTATCCTAGTCACGTGTTAGAATACCTGTTCTACATCCAGAGGGTATTTTCCTGAATCTCCAGAGCTCTCCTCTCTGAAATTACCTTTTCCATTCCTTATTCTAATATTTTTCATAGTCAAGAATATATATTTTATGAATTGAACACCTACTTGGATTTTAAATAGCAGGGATACTGTCATCAACCCTTCATTGGACGCATTGTAGGTCTTTAAATATATATTCAATGCTTTTCTGGTATTTATGAATGTGTGTGTGTGAGTGTGTGTGTACATATTCGTGTGTGTGAGTATGGGTGCACACACTTGTCATTATCAGAGGACACCTTTTCTTGCCTTCCACCTCATTTGAGGCAGGGTCTTTGATGTATCATTGCTCCTCACAGCTGTGCTGACCTGTGTGCTTTTGGAAACTTCCCGTCTCCACCTCCCATGCAAAGCTCACCGTTGCTTCTGTCTTTTCCATAGGGACGAGGGATACCAACTCAGGTATTCAAGCGTGCGAGGCAAGCACATTACCCACCCAGCCCTATCCTCGGCTCTTTGATGATAATCGTTTGTGCTTTCATTTGCCCATCTCCATCGCCAATGTCAAAATGCTGATGAGCTCAGTTGGTGGAGGTAATGGCAGGCGCTGTGAGATGCTGAAGTCACAGGCACAAAGCCAGAAGATTGCATCCCAAACTATTCCTGCTTATCCCCTGGCTCTGACATTTGTTCTGTCCTCTCTCCCTCAATATTTCTTGAGCTTTGGATTGCCTCCCCCAGCAACAACACACAAGGGGGGATGGAACCTGGATGCTTCTTGTGCTATCCATAACCTCCTACCCCATGGAAAGATCCAGTATGCCCACTGAGAAGGATACCCAGTAGATTGGGGACATGGAGGAGGGAATCAGGATACCAACGTAATATTTACTAATAACAATGTATCTAATTTTGGACAATAAAAATATCAATTAAAGAAAAAAGATGTCCCATTTAGCACTGAGCACGCAACCGTCACTTGTTTTCAGAACTTTGATGGGTTTTGAGTCTCTCCAGTAGTGACCATCATCTGCAAAGCTTCTCTAGATCTAGGGGTATAAATAGAATATCAACCTTGGAGGGTAATTGGAAAACAGTGGTGGATTCCCCCTAGGGCCCATGAGGTTCCCAGCCATAGGTATTAGATTAGGCTTTCAGGATCCACAATGATAATTTTGAAATCATTTGTATATAATAACAAGCCAAAAGTAGTATTTCCTTTCATTGAATAATACTTCTATTTTTTTATCCCTGTGAAGGTATCTGTTCTCCTTCCATTGTTGTCCTCATTCTCCTTGTTTTTCTGACTTGTTGCAATCAATAGTGACAGGGACACAGAGACGCAGGGCAGGAGGAGTCACTGAGGGATGTCAAAGGCAAATCTCAGCCCCTCCTACAAGTTCACCTTTTCTGTTTATGGTCCTTGTTAAACAGAGGATGCATTCCTCCTCTCTTCCGTTAGCCTCAAGTCTGTGCGAAGACCGGCTCCCACATCTGTTCTCACGGTGGAAAAGACAGGCAATCGCTCTTTCATTTTAACATTTTACTGAAACGGTATCAAGTGGGTTAGAATTACCAACTGGAAACTTATTAATTGAATGATTTATAAAAGTGATTTTCAATGTCATGAGCGTCAGCTTGCCCTTGCTTGGACTCATCAGCCAAGGTTTACAGGTGTTTTCCTTATGGCGAATTGGTATTGAGACAGTATTGTAGTGTGGTGATGTCAATTGGTAAAGTTCTGTTATTAATACTGGATCTCTAGACACGCGAAAAGAGCGCTGAGCCTGCCATCAGCAGACGGGTCTGTCAGGCCTTCCCTTCCAGCTACAAGATTTACAGCCTTTCAATCTCATGCCCTATAAAGTCTTATGTTTGGAGGTTAATAAAATGAGATTAATCCGGAGATACTACATGTTGTGTTCTTTCCTTCTTTCCTTTCAAGCACCACATTAAATGAAGGAGTCTAGGTGAGGGGCGAGACACCACACAGCTGGCTACACTGGTGGAGATTAGCTGCCATCCAGTGGCTGAAAGGAAAACCCACCGTGACTGCGCTCCAAGGAGCCCAGGAAACTGAAGCCACTTCTTACAAGCACTGCAATGACAATTGCACACTTACACTTCCTGTCAAGTGGAGTGCTGAGCGATGGGGAGAGCCGAATCCTTAAAGGCAAAGTCTCCCCTTTTCTAATTCGAAGTCATAAGAAATTTGTCTTTATGTCTGGCATGACGCCAGAACTCTGGAAGGTTAGGGTAAGAGTAGCCTGGACTGCATAGTAAGACCCTGTCTCAAAAACAAACTAAAAAATTGAAGAATGAAAATTAAAAGACCTCGTTTATGTTCTAATGGTTTCCCTTTTTTAAATTCCCAGTTTAGAAATCATGCCTAGCTATATCAAATGAACCAAGCTAGCTGCTAAAATAATTATAGTGGAATGTAGCTACATGAATAAAAGATAGTACATTAAAGAGACAAGAACCTTGATGTCGGTCTCTAAAGAAATACATCACATCTGTCCACAAAGTAGCCCCAATGCTCACGCATTTACATAGTGAATTCACTATGATTTTAATCATTTCTTGAATAGAAAATGCAATGTCCTCTTATGCATAACTTTTACTTCCTGTAAACAACTCTAATCCTGCCGTTAAATGCAGGATTTCAATGTTTCACTGTTAAAATGGTACAAACATTGTGGAACTCACTAGAAAATCAAGATCTGAGCATTATGAAGACGTACTCTAGCGATCTGTATGACACGCCTTGTCTCTCATTCTTAAAAAGAGGGCTGGAGGGGCTGGGAACATAGCTCGTTCAGTCAAGTGCTTGCCCTGAAAGCAACCTGAATTTGATACAGAACCCATGTAAAACAGCTGGATTGACCATAATCCCAGTACTGGGGAGGTGGGAACAGGAGAGACCTTGGAGCCTGCTGGTCAGCCAATCTAGCCTAAATGGAAAGCTCCAGGCCAACGAGAGAAAGTTCCTCACCATAGAAAAAAATATATATATGGTGTATGGTGTTCCTGAGGTTGTCCTCAGGCCTCCACATTCATACACACATGCACGTGTACCTGCACATACATGAACATGCACACACATGATCATACACACACTCATATGTGCGTCATTAAAAAGGGAAAAAAAGGTTGTGCGCATAACTGAGTGGTAGAATACAGGCTCAGCAGGCACAAAGGCCCTGACTTTTATCTCCAGCATAAAGGTTTACATCTATTTATAAACACACACATACATGTGTACTTATTCGTACTTTTAGCCTAAAAGGCATCATGAAACTTTCTTATATTACTAAATACTTTACAAAATATGATTTAATGACAGCAGATAGCATTGGCCTTAATTTATTCAGCCAATACTATTCATTTTACTTTTCAATTGGTTCTGATTTTCTATCATAAATAGCACTATAATGATTATCCCTGTGTACAAATCCTTGTATGTATGTATGTATGCTTACTTACTTTAATAAATTACAAGAAAAAATTATCCACTGAAAATTATACTCTGATTCCCATGTGACATTTGGTGTAGTTTTATTGCATCCATGCCAGGTGACAGTAAGTCACTGTTCCCTCCTTACAAACTTCATGTGCAAGTCCATGACAATAGAGAAACTAAACCTTTTTAAAATGTTTACTGGACATTTGTGTTTGCCAGCTTGTTTTCTTTGTGCTTTTATAAGTGGTCGATGTGTGGGCCCCTTCTAATTTTTCTTCTAATAATTTTCTTTCTCAGCTTCCATTGAAAGCTGCTTCAATAATACTACCATACCAAGTAGAGGCCTTGAAGAGGAAACCTGGTCCCCAAAGAGAGGCGCCTGGACATGCTGAGGACTGTCAACTAGAGGACAGTGGACAGCCCAAGGCAGCCTCAGAGTCAAGGTCCCTCTGCCATTCTCTGTCTGCTGGCCCCTTGCCTCTGTCTCTGGAAGCAAGCGATGGAAACCAGGATTTCTCTTCCCTGGTGCAGCTCATAAAACCAGGACCTGTTATTCCCCAAAGCCAACTATAAAAACTAGAATTATTACTCTAACCTTTCCCTGCCTTCCTAGCTAGTCGATGACCATCATTTCTTTATGGTCGTCTCCAATAGGTCAGAAGACCCTTGTCCCAGAGGGTCCAGTGGATGCTGCAGAGGCCCAGAAGATTCTGGAGAGACAGGCCTGGCGGGTCCCCTCAGACTATGACATCAACTCATGCCCTTTTTGTCCAACCACATTTCTACCCAGTTGCCCCCTTCTTCATCAAACCTAAGTACAAAAGCAGAAAATTTTTCCCTGGATCATGGAATTATTGTTCCTGAAGTTTCCTGTGACATGTAAAACTTTTATTCAGTAAATTTGCTATGTTTATCTTTTGTTAACCAGTCTTCTTATTGGAGGATTATCCATGACCCTTAAAAAGAGTGAATAAAGGAACCTCACTCTTTCTGCCCCTACAAAAATGTGAAACAAAACAGTCACGTTACTTTTATAAAAGGTGTGATACACCGTGAGAATATAATATTTATGTGCTTAAAGACAGTATTACAGTAAAAGAGCAAAACCAGATAGAAATATAGGCAACATTAAGAGAAGTATAACAAAGTATATATGAATAGTGTTTTAATAAAAGCATTCACTTTATACTTTCCCTTTAAAATATTCTTCTTTTATAGTGCCATAGGTAGTTAACAAAATTAATCATTTATGAGAACACATAAAACCTTAATGTATTTTAAAGGCCCAGAAGTCTTACAAGTCACACTCTTCTACCATAATGTGATGAGGTAGAAATTAATCATGAAGGAATGTTATGACTCTCAACTACTTTTAAATTTAAAAAGATTTTCTTTGAATTACTGCTGGATCCTTGTAAACTGGAAACTACACAAACAACCCATTTTAAATACTGTGACAAGTCCACGAGACTCAAGATGACTGATAAAGGGTATGTGGTTTCACCCAGCATGGCTGGAGGGCTGCTTCATCAAGACAGGTGGTCCACACTAGCTCCAGTTCAGAGATAGGGCTCTGTATACAGGTTCCTGTTAGGAAGTCCAACATCCAGGACAAATCAGTGACACTCCCTGGATGCTAGAGAGACAAGGCAGGATAGTCGGGGAGGAAAAGACGCAGGTGCACAACCTGAGGTTTCCGTTCCTTTCTCACCTGGTTGCCAAGCCCTCTTCCCAGAATTCTGAGTGAGTTCTAGCAAGAACCGGGTTGACTCCTAGGCTATCCATAACCCCCCTACCCCATGGACTGATCCAGACTGCCCACGGAGGAGGATAGCCAGCTGATTGGGGACAGGGAAGAGGAAAATTGGGGAAATGGGGATACCAACTCATTATTTGCTCATTCGATGTATCTAATTATGGATAGTAATAATAAAAACAGATTCCTCCCTGCCTAATCCAGGAAAGGCTCTCCAACCCAGGACTCCACACCACTGCTAGCTGAAGCATGGAGACAAGGAAGTAAGCTGGGAGGATGGCTGGGAAGTTCAAGGTGATCGTTTGAAAAGGAAGGGAGTACTTCCCTGCCATATGAGGACAGCTCTTCTTCCCTGGAAAGTACACAGTGTTCAGTGTCAATGCAGATGCAGAGTCCCGCGTGTGTCTGTGACACCAGTGCACCTACAGCATTGAAGGCAGAGCCAAGAGAATCCAGGAGCTCCCAGGCCAGCTAGACTGGGAAACACGCAGCTGCTCAAACCAGGGAGACTCATACAGATGCTGAAGGAGAGGACAAACACCCTGAGGTTATCCTCTGACTTGCACACACACACATACACACACACACTCACAAATAATATTTGTAAAAAAAAAATGTAGGGCTGGGGAGATGGCTCAGCGGTTAAAAGCACGTGCTTGCAAAGCCAGCAGCCTAGGATCAATTCCTTAACATCTATAAAGTACCACATGCATCTCAAATTCACTTACACTGGCAAGCTGGCAAGAGGCCCTAGCACACCCATATTCTCTCATTCTCTCTCTCTCTCTCTCTCTCTCTCTCAAGAAAATAAAAATAGTTTCTAAATAAATGAAAAAGAAAGTATACAATGTTTAGTTTTGCATGGGGGCTAGGTATTTGTTGGTTCAGAAAATTCTGGAGGAGCAGGTGCAAAGATCAAGGGGAGGGGCCCCATTGGACCCTCTGGTGAAATAAGGAAGGAGAAGAGGTGCTCAGCTCAAACACTGGGGGGTGTGGGGACCCCCATCATCTTCTTGGGTATTGTTTAGCTTGGTGTCTCTTCCCCAGAAGTCCTTCTTTCTAGGTTGACACACTATAGCACATGAACCTAGGCCTGCATTGGTGAACAGAACCATACTGGAACACAAGCCGCCCTGGTCATTCACTGCTGCCAGTGGACACAAGCCGCCCTGGTCATCCACTGCTGCCAGTGACGCTTTCGTCCTGCAACAGCCAAGTTGAGCAGTCGCTAGAGAGAACCACAGAGTATGTCATATTTAGTATGTCGTCCTTTAGCGCAGAGGCTTGCTGACCACTCGCTTGGATAAATGGCAGTTTGGTTGTGACTCTCTATACCTGAAGCAGAGATCCCCTGGGAGACCCTAGCCAGGCTCAGCCAGCAGAATCCTGGAAAAGAACCAGCAGGCTCTCTCCCCCTAATCACCTCCTCCCAGCACTGCCTTTTCCTGACTTTACTTGGAGAGCACCTTCACAAGCCCAGAGGCTCACGTTCGCCCTCTTCTGCAGGGTTCTGTCTTTGGGATTCAATACTGTGGACAGCGGCTGGGGCTGGCTTGGCTCACAGGACACTGTAGGCTCCTCCTGACACCCGACCCCTTATGCCATCTCCTGGATGCCTGAGAACTCACCGTCCTTTTCGGGCCTCCAAGGAAGGAAAGTAATTGCAGTGTGGGTTTCCTTGGCCCACTCTGCTTTGGGAAGAGGTTTCTGTGAATCACGAAAGGCAGGAAGGCTGGGAGCATCTTTGCTGAACACACGTTTCTAAGCCTCCTTCTCTCCAACTTCACAGTTCTTTTTAGGTATATAGTTAGTAATTTAAAAGTTGGCTTATTAAAAATATAAGTGTTCCTACTCGTTTTCTAAATGAGGAAAATGAGAGTGAGAAAAACAAATGAGGTTTTCTGTTGTTTGGTTTTGTCTCCTTTTTAAATTTTTATTTTTGACTGTTTCATGTATGTATGTAAAGCATTTAGATCAGATCACCCACATTACCTCCTCTCATCTCCTTCCCACTCTGACTAAATCACTTCTTCTTCCCAATTAATCCCCTTCCTACTTTGACGTCTTTTATTGTAACCACTGAATTAACTTTTAAGGTTGTTTGTGTGAGCAGGGGCAGAAGGTTATTTATTAGAGTTGGACAACGTTACCAGTGTCTACACCACTGAAGAACATTACTACCTCTCCCCCAGCAGCCATTAACTGCCATTTCTACTCTGGGAGACTAAACAGAGAGTTCTCTAAAGAAATGCCAATGGTGGGCTAGAGAAATGGCTCACAGTTAAGACAATTGCTTGCAAAACCTAACAACCACAAAGCCAGATGCACAAAGTGGAGCATCTATCTGGTGTTCATTTGCAGTGGCTAGAGGCCCTGGTAGGCCCATTTTCCCTCTCCTCTCTGTCTCTGCTGGCAAATTGATTAATTCATTAATTTTAAAAAAAAACAAATACAAATGTCAAGTGACTGTCTTAAAAGTATTCAATATATGTAAAAATGCAAATTAAAATTACTTTGGAATTTCATCTCACTTCAGTCAGAATGGGTAACATCAAGAAAACAGATGATTAAACTTCCTCCACACCTTCCTCTCTTCTATCCCCTTCCTGTGGTGCCTCTCAGATCTTTCTACCCTCAGGAGTCTGTCCCTCTATTTACATATCTGCTATTCCCTCCCCCATCAGCCTGCTTACACATAAGCCATATGGAAGACTACTTCTTTGTTAGATAATTTAAAAATAGAATTTTGGGCTGGAGAGATGGCTCAGTGGTTAAGGCACTTGCTTCCAGTGCCTAAGGCCCCCAGTTCAATTCCCCAGGACCCACATAAGCCAGACCCACAAGGTGGTGGCCATGGTTCTCTCTCTCTCTCTTTCTCTCTCTCTCTCTCTCTCTCTCTCTCTCTCTCTCTCTCTCTCTCTCTCCTTGAAAATGAATAAATAAAATATATTTTAAAAATAGAATTTAAGCCATAATTTGTTATAGGAAAATCCTAGTGCAGGGCAGGAAAGCCCATGAGGCCCCTAAAATAATACAGGCCACAGCCAATGTTCTTGGTTCCTCCAGCAGAATGAGATAATAAGACCCACGTGCCTCAGTTGCTAGACACTAAGAAATCGAGCTAGTTACGGAGCTAGAAGCCCCCTCCCTGCTGGACAGGTGCCATAGTGATGGAAAGTTCTATGCAGGCTGCTAGGGAATATCATCAACAGTCTTAACCAGTACTGAACCCTGAGAATTACACAAGCAGCCAGCTAAGCTAGAGCAACCCACCAGTACAACAATGGCTTGAGCGTTATGAGGGTAGCCAACCACTCTCTGATTGAACTTGAGGCCCCCATGAACTCGGGTTTTTTGTGTTAAAATTTTAGTTTGCAGTTTCAGCCCCTAGAAGACAGATTCTTGCTAGAGGGGGACATGTCCCTGGGACTCATCTGAATTCCAGCCCAAAGGTGTTTAGAGACAGTTTGAGCTCTGGGTTTGTGCTTGTTTGTGGTGTTTGCTGACTATTGTGTGTGTGTGTGTGTGTGTGTGTGTGTGTGTGTGTGTGTGTGTGTTTGTGTGTGTGTGTGTGTGTGTCTGTGTCTGTGTCTGTGTGTTTGGTTTTGTGTGTGTGTGTGTGTGTGGTTATTGTTGTT
Organism: Zapus hudsonius; assembly: GCA_004024765.1. Lineage (NCBI taxonomy): Eukaryota > Metazoa > Chordata > Mammalia > Rodentia > Dipodidae > Zapus > Zapus hudsonius. The sequence goes on from PVHP010005042.1 coordinate 30,793, forward strand.
TTGTTTTGGATTTGTTTTTTTTTTCCTCTCAGCTTGGATTATGAAATAATCCAAATTATTCCACTATTGATGGAACTTCCCCTGGATCTGCAAGCCTGTAATAAGCCCATTCCTCTCCTAAACTGTGTCTGTTTGCAAGTTCATCCCAGCAATGCGGAGCTGATGACAATAGAATTTGGTGTGGAGAACGGGGTTTTGATGCACAATGAATCTGACCATGTGGATTTTGGTCTTTTGGAACTTTTGTACTAAAAGAATGTTGATGAACTTGGTACTTGTGACTACAGAACCCTTACAGAGCTGTAAGCCAAGTTTTTTTATTTTATATATATTATAACAGGTTATATTCCTTTATACCCTTGCACCAACTTCCATTACCCTGGGGGCCCTCCTCAGTGGAGTTACGGTTCACTTCAAGGTCATGAAGGCCTCCCTCAGTACCAGTGGGGTTGGGGTGGGAACTATGCCTCAGGGTATTCCTACCCACTCTGTGGCTCTTACAATCTTTCTGCCCCCCTCTTCTGTAATGTTCCCTGAACCACGGCAGGCCTGTTGGCAGTCTGATTTAGTGTTGAGTTCTCTGTAGTCTCTGGATTTCTGCTTTGATAGGTTTTAATTGATCACTGTATCTATCACCATCACCCTAGAACTGGCTGTCAGGCTAGCAGTAAGGGCAGTATGCATGTAACTACTTCCTCTTCAATTTCTCCTGGGCTCTGGCAGATGTGGTAGAGGTGGTACATCTCATGGTGGGCAGTTGCATAAGCCAAATTTTATGGGCTATTCTGGTGGGAGTTTTAAAATGCTATATGCACAGAGTACTGTGTTGGCTTATGAACTTTCAGAGCGGAAGGAGAGACCACAGAGAACTTTGTTGGAACTAGGCTACTGGTTTAAAGTCGGACTGTGTTCTGCTGCCCATTCCCAGACAATTCCCGCAAGTTTGAACTTAAAAGTAATAGACTGGTGTGCTTGGTAGAAGATAGAGAGCTGAAAAATGTACAATCTAAAGTTGGAAAAATCCAAGCAAGTTTAAAGCTACAGACACTGAGACTGGTTTGGGTTGTTAAAGTTGCTATTGTCAGATTCCATTAAGGGTGACACAACTGTTTTGCATTGAAACAACTGAAATCCACCCAGGAATGGCTGAATAAATAGGAATACAAACAAACTCTTTTAAACAGGATAACTCTTTTAAAGCAAGATAACTGAAAGGAAGAATTCTGAAAAAATAATCTGCTCTTCAAGGTCATGATTTATTTCCCCGTAGATTAACAAAATAGCTGTGTTGCTGCACTCCTGATATTGGTGTTGTGAGCATAAAAATACATAGAAACAAGTCAAGAAAAACACATGATTCCAGAAGCTGCTGCTGAAACACAGCATGTGAAGCAGGGCTAAGCACCTACCTCTGTAGAGAGGCCAGTAAGGCCATTGTAAGATGGACTGTGGTCTGCAGTGGAGACCCAAAGATGTTTTGGAAATTCCAGAATTGTACAAAAGCTACCATGGAGTGCTGTCGGCTTGAGATGGAAGTTTTCTCTAGCTACTCAGCCCAGCTGAAGGGGTGATATTAGATATTCCAGAGATGGTTGTCACTGATTATGGATATCAGACTTGAACTACAGGTGTTTGAGGTTTGCTTAATGGTTATTGACTTTACATTGGTCCAGTCTCTCCTAGTTATTTGAAAAGTTTACTCTGTGCCATTATCTGTTGGAAGTATGTAACTTGCTTTGATTTTGCAGGTCTCACAGTGAAGAGACAGTCTTAAATCTCAGATGAGGCTTAAGACATTGGAATAGTCTTAAAGTGTGTAAAAATTATGGGGATCTTCAAATTTGGATGGAATACAATTTGCAGTGTGAGATGATCAAAAGGTATATGGGACAGGGGCAGAATATGGTAGTTTGAATCCTTGTCATTCCTGCTTCCTGCTTGTTCTTGGTATTTTTGATGTTTGCTCGCTAGCTAATCTCCTCTTTCTTCTTTCTCTTTCTCTCTCTCTCTTTTCACTCCTCTCTCTTCTCTCTCTCTCTTCTCTTTTCTCTCTCTCCTCTCTTCTCTCTCTCCTCTCTCCTCTCTCCTCTCTCTCTCTCTCAGATTATGAAAGGGAGTCAGCTTCTCCTGCCATTCATGAAATTTTCCCTGAATCTGTAAGCCTGAAATAAACCCATTCCTCCCCTAAACTGTATCTGTTTGGAAGTTCATCCCAGCAACACAAAGCTGACTGCAAGACAACCCCACTGCTGTCACAATGAAGAGTGGGAGAGCCACCACTACTAACTGCAGTGTTCCAGACTCAGGAGTGGGAACATTTTCCATGTCTCGGTACTCTGCCTTTTTGATGACTCGGTAACCCCCTGGCTCCTCCTTCACTTCTGCTGTTGTGATCACTGTTTGGAGTAGAAACAGTGTGATTGACTCTAGGATAAATCGTAGTAAGAACATATTAGAATTACAATTTGAAAGGCACATAGGATGGACAGACACCGTGTAAGACAGTCAGAAAGAGAATGGGAACCAAGAAAGGACAAAAGCTGACTGATCAGACAGGCTCTACAATAGGGATGGTATCCAGCTGCCCCCTCATTCTCAGCCTTGCCTTGACTGCTACCTATAAGTCCCCAGGCCTTGAATCATCTTATACAGATTTCATGTCCAAAACAGAGCATTGCTAGAAGGCCCAAACCATAGCAGTCCCACAAGAATGGACAGAGCCTGGTGAATAAGCAAAGGTGAATGTGGCAGTTGGAATTGGATGTCTCCCATAAACTCGTGTGTTTTGAATGCTTGGTCCACAGCTAGTGGTGATTAGGGAGGTGGAGCCTTGCTGAAGGAGGTGTGTTGTGGGGTGGGCTTAAGGGTGTAATAGTCAGCTTCCCTTTGCTAGAATTCAGCTCACTCTCTTGCTGCTGTTTTCATCCTGCTGTGGCAGAGAAGTCCAACCTCTACTCATGCCATGCTTCCTCCTGCCATCATGAGACTGTAAGCCAAAATCAACTTTCCTCCCATCAGAGGCTTTTGGTCCAGTGCTTTGTCCCAGGAACAAGAAGGCAACTAGAGCACTAATGAAAAGAAGATCTTAGGGAGATGATAACATTCGCTCCAACTACTCACAGTAGCTAAAGTAGGATAACCAATGAGAATGGCCAGCTGATTTTTAAAAAATGGTACAAATACAGTAAATTTGTCAGATCAAGTTGTCTTGTTGCATTTGAACTCTGGGTTTATCTCTTCCTTTTCACCCCAAACCTTCTTGCTCTATTATACCCCTTTATGCCAAATGCTAATCCATTAACATCCAAAACATGATACTTGGTTCCTATCTTTCTAGCCCATAAAAATTATCCTCCAACTATGCAGAAGAGGGGGCGGAAAGATTGTAAGAGCCGTGGTGGGGGAGATGATCCAGAGGCATGGCACCCTACAGCAACAACACACTTGAGCCAGGAGGTCCGGGCTGAGTACTAGGCTATCCAGGGCCCCCTGCCACAAGGACTGATCCAGATGGTACACGGAGGAGGATATCCAGCTGATTGGGGATGGGGAGGGGGGGCATTGGGGAATTGGGGATAACAGCTCATTGTTTGCCCACTGAATAATGTAACACATTATGGACAATAAATATATATTTAAGATAAAAAAAACATAATAAAAATAAATAAATAAATAAATAAATTCAAAAAAATTATCCTCCAGTTTCACCATTTGCCAAGTTCCTATTCTCTTATTCCTTCATAAAACTTCCCACTCCCCGCTCTCCATTCCTGGGCCCTTCCGTTATTACACACAATATGCTCTAGTGCACCCATTTATTTACATCAGTCTCTTCCCTTCTACTAGATTGAGCCCTTCGAGTGTGTTTATTATTGGGATATTAAACATTAAATAAATGCTAGTTAACAACCTATACATTAATATAAAGCCAACATATAAATTGTCTTTTTCAAATACATCGTCATTGTCTTCTAGAAAACACAAACTAGGCAGATAGATAGAAATATGCACATATCTATTAACACCTATGCTAGATTAACATTCCATGGGAATTAATGAACCTGTCTTATTAAATGGAGGGAAACTTCAACAGGGATGGTGAAAATGGGCTTTGACTGATTCCATACAATCTCTACATTGCTACTCACTGGCTTTCTCTGGCTTTCTGATAGCCAGGCTCATAAGAGTCCACAGTTTCTACACACAGCCACATGGCTGTGAGGTGTTTGGTCACTGGGGTGCCATGTTACCACTGTGGTTTCCACACTGGCTCTTAACCCACCTGGCTATGAAAAAACACATGGATGGTCAGAAGCCATGGGAGGTTGATTTGGGTGGCCAGAAGTCTAGATGGGGCTGGGACAATCTTAAAGCATGTTGTCCCAAGATTTCCTTAGGAGCTAGAAAGTTTAAGTAGGCATTTGGTGCTCTGGAGTCCACAGAGTAGAGACCACAAGAGTATCCAGGAGGCAGGGCTTTAGGGACATTAATGTACTAGAGCACTAATGAACAGAACAGAACAGTGATGAACTTCATTTAAACTGCTGAAAGAGAGGAATTGGGAGGAGGGTCTCACATGGAAGGACGAGTGCCTATAGGGTATTTGAAGGCTCAAGGCAGAGTTTGCTTACATAGGAAATTAAGGTGTTCTACCCTCAACAATGAGCATGTATGTGCTAAAGTTCTGCCTTACAAAAAGTTCTGTTTTGTATTCTACAATTGATACTGGAGATTGGCTGAGTCAGCATTTGCTTTAATCCATTTCATAGCATTTGATTTGTTTTTGTAATACAGCAATGTATGGCTAAAACATCTTTGCAGCCATCCTACAGTTAGGAATATATATATATATGTATATATATATGTATGTATTTCAGAGTTCTCCAATCTAATGAACTTGCATGAGAGTCTGAATCAGAACTAGATTTTAAGGAGAGAAGCAGAGTGTGAGATATCTCTTTTGCTAGTGGAAAACATGCTGAGTTGATGTGATCCAGGAACCAGAACCTAGGACAGAGCTCAATAGTAGAGCAAAAATATGTTCCTGGGGGTCCTGGTGCTATAGTGGACTTCTAGAAGTTCAGCCTAAACTGTATTTTATTCAGAACTTCAAGTAATTCAGAACCCTAGACAGATTAATTGAGAAGTGTTTTAATCAGATTAAGCAGACATAAATGTCTATAACTGTGAGCCATAACTAAGCAAAAGAAATTAAATTAAAAGAAAATTTCCAGACTCTAGGCAAATAGAAGGTGAGCTTAACCTCCTGACTCACTTAGGTCTGCACACACTGTGGGTCCACATACCTTAAGACATGGGTGCACACAGATTAACGTGTCACTCATGGCTGTCTTGAATTAAGTGCCTTTGAAGGCAGTTGGTGACTATGGGGAACATGAGGAATACAGAACTGAACAACCTTTAGTAAGAGGCAAAATCCTCAACGTGTCCAGATGTGAATGTTCACAGATGAACCCCTCTCTGTGAAAACACAAACCCATGTCAGCACCGAGGATGTGGCAGATGCAAGGTGGGGATTCTTACCTGTGGTGATTTGAATATAAAATGTCCCCGTACTCCCAAGTATTTGTGATTAAGCCTCATAGTTAGCCTCTAGTAGGTAGAGGCTTGGGGATGTGGAGCCTTGCTAGAGGAGGTGTGTCACATGGAGTGGACACAGAGGTAGCCTTACCAGATCTAGCCAGCTCACATTTGCTGCTACCTCCCAGCTGATGTGGTGAGATGTGATGACCTTCTGTTTGTTATCATAATGAAACTTCCTCCTGAAATTATAAACCAAAATATACCCTGTCCTTCCATAAATAAGCTGCTTCTGTTTGGGCATTTTGTCCCAGGAACTAGCACAAATCATTTAACAAACCCATCTCAAAACAGAGCTTAGAGCAGGGTTCCTCAATCCTGATACTGCTGATACCTTGACTGGTTAAGTTTGGTTCTGTGGAGAGCTTAGCCGCATCCCTGTCCTCCAGCCACTAGATGCCAGCAGCTCACCCTCTCAGTTGTGAGCATACCTGGATATCGCCAAGTATCCCCCAGAAGACAGGCCTGCAGCAGATTAAGCGGCATGTCTTGAACTGCACTGGGACAGGAACTGACTTCAGCATGGTCTACATGAGACTCCCTCAATGGAGAGAAGCCCAATTCCTGAGTCTCTTCGGGTGCTGGAGGCAATGTGAGTCATGTTTGGTGCAACTCTGGTTGTCAGTTAGGGGGCTTCCAGATTTGGGGGTGATAAGAGTGAGGCATGGCTCCAGTTAGTGCAGGCACTTTAGACCTGTGACCCAGCTTGAAGGGCCTTGGGAAGCAGGATTCTGCATGGAGCCCTGAGAGGAAAACCCACCTGAGACCAATTGTCCACTTTGGAATTAGCTTTTCTCTTCTTAGAAACAGCTCGAGGCAGGGTGTGGTGGCGCATGCCTTTAATCCCAGCACTCAGGAGGTAGAAAAGGGAGGATTGCCTTGAGTTCAAGGCCAGCCTGAGACTACATAGTGAATTCTAGGTCATCCTGGGCTAGAACAAGATACTACCTCAAATAAATAAGAAATAAATAAAAAGTGAAAATAGCTCCAGGCTTGTTGCTACACAGCTTGTTGAACCGGCAACTGGCCTGGGTAACTGAAAGCCAACAAGGACTCACTATTTCCTGACCCTTAGTCATGTGGGCTTTCATACAGACTAAGGCAAGAAAAACCAGTTCTCTACTCATAAGACCCTGGTGCTATGTGTGTGGGTTTTCTTAATCAAGGAATTCCCCACTTCTCTGAAGGCACCAACTAGAAATGTCTATAATTTAATTGAATATGGACACCAAGTACCCAGAGCCAGCAGGACAGCCAGGTGCTAAAGGCTTGGACTGCCCTCAGTTGTGAGAACTGGGTCCCCAGGTTACCACAACTCTGTCCAACTTAACTAGAGCTCAGAGGTGCCCATGACTCTCTCTGAATCCATGATTTGCAGGAACAGTTCACAAAACTCAGGGAAGCACTTTTGCTTAGTGTTTCCAGTTTATTATAAAGAATATGGTAAAAGAGGCCATGAACACACATGCAGAGGCGCACAGGGGGAGGTCTGGAAGATTCCCAAGTACAAGAGTGTGCTACCCACCAGGTACACAGCTGTGTTTATCAAGCCAGAAGCTCTCAAACCCTGTGGTTAGGCTTTTCCCTTCCATGAGCATTATTGATTAAATCACTGGTCATTAATGACTAGCTCAAGCTCCATCCAGAGAGCAGAGGTGGTCTCTCTGGCAAACCCAGCCCCCATTGGAAGCATTCTATGGCCCCTCAACTTCCTGTCAAATACATGTATCACCCTGATGATTTTAAGGGTCTTAGGTCTTGTCAGAAGACTGGGCATGATGGTTCATCCTATAATCCCAGGAGGCTGAGAAAAGAGAATTGTCATGAGTTCAAGACTAACTTGGGATACATAGTATCAGGTCAACCTGGGCTACAGAATGACTAGCAGGCCAGCCAAGGACACATAGAGAAAAAAAAATGCTTGTCAGGAACCATAAGCATAGAGTAAAATGTGTTTCTTATTCTGTCCTGTGAGGCCTGGGATGTTCAGGAAAGAAGCACTTGCTCTCACTGGAGCACTGGAGCACCCCCCCCCACCTCAGCCCACACCTGGGGCTTCTTGGGAGACAGAGAACACATCTTCCTCTCCTCCCATGTACCACACAGTGTTTCCTGTCTATCCGCCTCCTGGAACCTGAAAGGTGGAATCTTTCATAATCCTCTCTAGCTTCCCTCAGGACAGACTAAGAGATGACTGGTCACTTCCCTCTAAGTAGAAAGGGAGTTGACAAGTGGCCACGATGAGAATCCCAGCCCATTGCTAATGACCTTTTTCATATTTGAAGGCAGAGAGAGAGGGTTAAGATTCTCTGATAAGAAGTAATGCTACCTTCCATTGGCGACCTTCCCTTGATGTCATATCAGAGAAAAGATTGATGAAGCTAAAGCCTTTCACGACATTGTTAAAATGCCAGCAAACAGAGAGGTTTGCACTACATAACACGACCTTCTCATCAGCCCATCGCTGCTCACTTCTCCATCCCTAGACGATCAGACAAGTCTCTTTGAGTTTACAAAGTCATAAGCACACTGTGCCTCAATTTCCTTAAAACACACCACAGGGAGGCACTGGAATTGTGAAAATAGTTCTTTGTGCAAAGGATTAGGCATAAGCCATATCGGCCTTTTCTTTTAAGACACTGGTGTGATTACACCATCTGATGATGTCACTTCATTACCTGAGATGATGACATCACCTATTAGAAAATAACATTTACAAACTACAAATACTATTTCCCTGTTGGCTCCTAGCATCTGGGTTCCTTCCTATGTTATACTTTAAACATTAAAAAATGAATCTTACATGCATTATAATGGCCTGTATAAATACATAACTGCTTACATAACATATAGGTTATTTGTCTATTAAATATTATATATAAATATATTATATATTAAATATAAGTCAGACTATATAAAACTTGATGGTAGACATTTTTCTGAAGTGAGGAGGGGAATGGGACCAACACATAATTTGTCCATACAACAAAGATTCTAATAAATTTTTTAAAAAGAAAATATAAAATTCATATAAAATGTGAAAATTCAAATGTATCTCAACTCGAATCTTATGTCAATAAAATATTTTCAAACTTTGCCACAAGGTGGGGCTACTCTGCAGGCAATTCTATTGCTAAGGAGCAATTCTCATTAGAAGTCTGGACAGGATGGCTCACTAATGGGAATTCTGAGAATCATAAATGAAGGTAAAGGATTAACATTTCTAGAAGCACTTTAGGACCTCAGCATCTCTGTCTCCACTCACTCGCCAACAGTTGCTCAAGCTGAACATACCTGTGACATCTCCCCAGCTCCCCCGTCTGCAGAGGTCATTGCTCCTCCATCTCTGTTTCCAGAGCCTTCTCCATCCTGTCCCCTATCTTAGTCCCTTGGGTTAGGTTGGAGTTACCTTCTCGTTGCTGGACAAACATACAACCAGAAGCAACTTATAATAGGATGAAAGTGTTTTTTTCAGGCTGACAGAATCCAGGAAAAAACACCATCAGTGGTGGAAAAAGCTGGCTCAGTTCCACAGATCCAAGCAGAGAGACATCACAAAACAGCCAGAAAACATGAGCAGCCAGAGCTCGAACTGCTCTGAACACACCTTAGGCTGGACTTGAGAACTGAGCCCAGTGATACACCCCACCAATGGGTTGCTGGAGACTCGAGTTGCAAACTTAATCAAAAATACCTCAAGCTATGGGACACGTGCATTCACATTCAAGCTGCCACAGGCTTCTAGAAGTCACCATGAACTTGGTAATTGCTCATAATTCTGGAGGGTGGGACACATAAGATCAAGATGGCAGCAAATTCAGGGTCTGGTGAGAGTCCATTTCCTGGCTGAAGCATGGTAACTTCCCAGAGCATCTCTATAGGGCCAAAGGGAACTCTCTGAGTCGTTATCACAGGGCATTCATTCCATTTCCAAGGCCTCTACCCTCCTGACCTAATCACTTCCAAATACCTTCACATTCAGGGTTAAGGCTTGTATCAGTTACTGTCTTGATGCTGAGACAAAAGATCCAATCAGAAGCAACAAATGGAAGGAAAATGATTCAAATTTAGAGGGGAAGGAAAGGAACAGCAGACCTGAGCAGGAAGCCAGCGTCACAAATCACTAGCACAGGAAGCTCAGAGAGAAAGTACACTGCAAGTAGGATCAGGGTCCAAAACCTCAAGGCCAGTCCCCAGTGACACACTTCCTCCAGCAAGACTCTACCCCCGTTAAGGTTCCATAGCCTTCCCCAACAGCGCCCCAGCTGGGGATTTAAGGATTCAATCACATGAGCCTATGGAAGGGTATGTTGTACTTAAACCACCATAAGGTTACACTGGATGAATTCGTGGACAGCACAAACATTAGGGCCAAACCCTGATTCCTTTCCAAGGACATCAAGCCGAGAGTCAATGGTGTTGACAAGTTCGCATGAGTTCAGTGGAAAGCACTTAGGTCTCGTGGATGAAGGGCAGAGGCACTGGAAAGGTCAGGAACGTTTGCTGAGCAGTGCCATGTGCTGGGAAAACCCCTGTGTCTCATCTCTCTGGAGCCCCAGGGCACCCCTACAAGGCAGCTGAGTTCATCCCACCTACAGACAAGAAAACAACTTGGAAAAGATTCCGCTGCCGGTCAGGCAGCTGGAGAGAAAGGACTTTCTGACTGCAAAGCTTTCATGCTTGCAGACAGAGCTGGGGGTACAGGACCCCAGCTCAGCATGGAGTCTTTTGTTGGACTGTGCTTTGATTTGGTTTAATTTGGTTGTGATATGGGGCATCCCACCAAGGGTCTTACACATCAACCTCCTGAAACATCTTATATAAAGAATCAGAATTCTGGAGTCCAAAGTACTGCTTCCATTATCTCAAAAAATATTAAAAGAGATTCAATTTATAACAAGGAGGAATATTTCTCAAAGCCCCTGGCTTCTGTCCTTACCTTCCCACTCCTACCTCAAGGCATCTCTAGTGTTTCTCTGCATACAGGCCTTCCAGACTTGCCTCCCTCCTTTCAGTCTTGCCCCCTCCTTCCTCCTTCCTCACTCCTTTTTGTCTGGCTTGTGTGGCACCATTGTCCAGACCCAACTTGCAGAGAGGTAGGACTTCTCAGAAGTCTCTCACAACTGTGTCCCAGACACACGCCAGGCCAAATAGAACCCAACACCATCTGACTTTCTGGACATGGTCAATGAACAACTGGGTCCCCAAGGGAGGGAGAGATGCATGAGTTGAATTACTCAGAATTTTAAGGGGTCTCTCCCTTTGTCTTCTATTGGCCCCTGGAGAGGAATCCTACACAACAGCTCTGCACTCCATGGGTAGGAGCTGAGCCCACCAGAATCTGAGGTCTTAAGTTGACCCAACCCTTGGAGCTTTAAGGACTGAGAACCTACAACTATAGCAAAGCACTGGGATGCTGCAGCCTCGTGCCTCCAGCAGCAGGTTTAATGCTTCATGGGGTTTGAAAGGATGGACAGCACTCCTATTATACAGATTTCAATGTTCTGGTTGCTTCCCCCACTCTCAACATACTTGGGAGACATCCCTTGGCTAGAACACTACCCACATGGGTATGAACTGCCTAGTCTCAGGAATGTGGGAGAGACTGCCTGACCCATAGATTGCAAATTTAAGTAGGGTCCCTCGATGTTCCTGGTATGCAAAGAAAGGAAGCTTCTAGACCTATGGCGGACATTTGACACTTGACTGTTCCAGGATGCACAACAGCCTCAATGGTGGAAAACACAAGAGTCTCCAACTTCCACTGGACCCAACCCCTTCTACTGGATCAAATCCCTTCCACTGGACCCAACCCCTTCCACTGGACCCAAACCCTTCCACTGGACCCAACCCCTTCCACTGGACCCAAACCCTTCCACTGGACCCAACCCCTTCCACTGGACCAAAACCCTTCCATTGGACCCAACAGCTTCCACTGGAGCCAACCAACCACTTCCACCTGGAAGGCTACAACTTCAGAGGACCAAGAAGGAATCCACTTCAACACTTCACCATTTTGTCCCTTGTGTTTCTCATTCTTCCTTCTAATACTATCTTTACAGTGTCTGATGTTACATTTTTAAACATTTTGTTTTTTATTTCCCTTGTTACACTTACATAAACTGGTTAATGCCCCTTTTCCTTAAAACACATCAGATTTTATTTAATCCCTTGCTCTTTTCTCTTTTTTCATGGCATTCATCTCTTTTCTCCGTTTGTTTTCTATAGCCTAGCTTTTCTTTTCTTTTCTTCTTCTTTTTCTAACCCCATCATTTATTTCATTCACTTACTGTTTTCACTTTAATCAAAAATTTAACCTTATAGCACATGGTTCATAATTGCCATTTTTGTTCTGTGGTCATTTTTTTGCTGCATTAATTAACTTCAGTTGATTTTAAGTGTATTTCTATGTGTGATTTCATTCAATGTTGTTGCTGTTACAGTGGAGTTTTTCTTTTCTCTGAATGACACCAGGGATTGAGCCCTCGAAAAGTATTTCCCACAAATGAACTAGACTGGGAAATCCAAAACCAGCAGACGTGCAACTTGCAATGTAGAAACTCAAGAAACAAATAAATAAATAAGGTGAAGCAACATGACACCTCCAAGGGATTATAGCACCTCAATTACTGAACCCAAAGATGCTGAGTGCTTGAAACGCTAGACAAAAATTCAAGTCTACTTCAAAAAATAGTCAATGACTGCAAAGAGGAAACAAATAACCAGACAAATGAAGTAAGAGAATAAAGTTAGGACCGAGTCAGCAATGTGGAAGCAATGCAGAAGGGAAAGTCAACAACCTGGATGAGAAACTGAACAAGGAAACTGATATCTAAAATATGCATAAATGTTGAAATTAAAAGACTTAAAAAATCAAAAATTTTTTGAGGTATGGCCCAGGCTGACCAGCAAATCACTCTGTAGCTCCAGATTGGTCTCAAACTCACAGTGATCTCCTGAGTGCTGGCACTGAAGACATTCACCACCGAATCCAATTTTTCACACCCAGTGGAAAGCACCACTAGTACACTAGCTCAAGAAGAAAAAGGTAAGGATTGAAGGTAAGGTTAAGGAAATGCACTAAGACAGCAATCAACATAAATAAATAAGCATGTACAACAACATCTAAAAGTTCTAGACCTGATCAAGAGACCAAACCTAAGAATCCATGGTATAGAAAGAAAGCTTAAAGGATAAAGATTTAAGGCATAAAATCATACTCAATGAAATTATGGCAGAAAATTTCCCAGATAGGCAAAAAAAAAATCAAACATATAGGCACATGAGAAATGAGTGAATGAGTGAATCCTCAATGAACATGAGAAAAAAACCTTTTCTATGGCCCATTGTACTGAAAATGCCAACACTACAAAACAAAGAAACAGGGCTGTGGAGATGGCTTAGCAACCGAAGGTCCTTGCTTGCAGACACTTCTGGCCTGAGTTCAATTCTCAAGCCACCCATGTAAAGCCTTCATTTGCATCATCAAGAGAGCCTAGCTTATATGTATGCACTCGTGCACATGCATGCATACACACACACGCACACACACAATAATTTTTTTTAAAGTTAAAGAAACAAACACCAAATCCCTTACAGAAGCAAATCCATCAGAATAACTCAGACTTAATAACAGCTAAGAGGCTGTAAAGCATTGAGTGATATATTTCAAGCCCTGAAAGTGAATAATTGACAACCAAGATTACTTCAACTGCCAAAGTTACCTTTTAAAGTCAATAACAAAATGAAGCCATTTCAAGACGTGCAAACTGAAGCAAGTTGTGACCACCAGCCCATGACGCAGAAGATACCTAAAGGAACACTGGAGACAGAGGAGAGAGAAAGAGCCTCAACCACGTGAGCACAGGAAAGAATGCCTTCCGTGAGAAGAATGGAGAGCAAAGAAGAAGAATGAGCATCAGCCATGTCTTACTAAAGCAGCAAACATCTAGTGTGAATACAGGAAGTAACAATCCAAACAATGAGGGAAGCAACCAGCAAAATTTCAGAAATCAGCAAGCCTCTCCCAACATGAACCCTAACTGGAAATGCATTAGCTACATCTAGAAGCTGAAAACAGACAATACAAAACACCCTGGCTAGCATCCTTTTGATAACTGGAAATTGAATATGTGCTGATGTCACGGAAGCACAGGCTGAAAGCAACTGATACTCCCTCCAAGTAAAAGACATTGAGAGTGAGCGACTTCAGTAATACATCCCTAACAGATGCCTTGCACAAGAGAATAAAGGAACATAATCCTTACAAATCCCACCATGTGAGAATTTAATAGGATGCCCCCTAGGACTCCAAAACTAATGTCTGAATAAAAATGAAGCGTCATATACAGTGTTGCAATTATCATCACATTTCTGGGACAAAACACTTGGCCAGAAGCAGCTTGCGGGGTGGGGGGGAGGGAAGGGTTCATTTCAGCTTACAATTTCAAAGTGAGGTTTCATCATAGTGGAGAAAGCATAGCAGAGCACACAGGAGGGTGTCACATCTTGTCACATCAGCTGGAAGGAAGCAGCAAGCATAAGACTGACAGACCTGAACAGGAAGTATGGGTCACATCTCCGCAGCAGCAAGAAGTCCGAGTAAGCTGAGCTCTCAACACCCAATGAGCTGGACTAATAAACCTCGAGGCCTGTTCCCAGGGATACACACTCCTCCTCCAGCAAGGCTCCACCTCCCAAAAACTAAGTATGAAGCTGAATCACAAACACACCAGGCTATGGAGAACATTAGACATTCAAGCCACCATACACCACATCGCCTAGACGCCAAAACCCCAAAGGGACCACATTCAAAGAGGTCACTTTGGGAGAACTTGCTGGGTTGGGAGGTTATGCCACCCTGTGGATTCTTTGCCTGTTTAAAGATTCACTGCCAGACTATCTCTGACCTTACTTTGGTTATGAGTTTGCTGTTCTGTGGGCCTTGCAAGTCTTAATATTGGCCAGCCAGGCCAAATGTAATGATTGGTGCAATAGTGGCACATCTGTTATAGGGAAACCAGCTGCTCTCTAATGGGACTGGAGGCCCGCTCCATGGGACGGAATACATGTCTGGTACTGAAGACCTAGCCAAAAGCCTATGGCAGGGGAGGTCATGGGTCCCAGGGGGGTAAAGCTGTTGTCTAAGTGCATAGATTGTGACCACCAAGCTGCCTTATAAGCATTTTTCTAATGTGTATTATCATATATTAATGCTAATCTCACTTTTGGCTACAGAAGCTTCTCTTTCCAGATGGCAGTGACCACCGGGATGACTCAGAAGGTACCAGAGTACTGAGAAGTGACAGTGGAGTGTTCAGCACTGAGACATCTCTATTACACTTCCCAAGGCTCAGGGTCTATTGCAGAATAGGTGGCAGAAAGAATGTAAGAGCCAAAGGAGGGGTAGGACGGATTACAATGCAATCTTCCAGATACAAAATGGCCTTGATATTCATGACTTATACACAAGACCTTCATAATAGGAGGAGAGGATGATGACATCAAAACAAGATAGAGACTAATTGAGAGGGGGAAGGGAACGGTGGAGGGTGGACTTGAGAGGGGGAAGGTGGGGTGGGAGGGAATGGTTTATTGTCTATATTATGGAAGCCATCAATAAAAAAAAAGTTTAAAATAAAAGAATTTGCTGTTTTGACAATGAGAAATTTGCTATGTTGTAGTTGGAGAAGTTAAGACATCTTGAAATTCCAAAAAGCTAAAACTTGTTTCATCACCAGTAAAACACAAGTGGGATAAATTTTCGTTGTATATTCCCGTTCATGAGCCACATGAATTCCGTTGCACTGCTTCTTTCCTTGAGAAGGAGGCCTGTGTGTCACAGGCTTTGAGGAGATCTTTGGTTCTGCTGTACTTTACCTTGCAGGGGTGCATGCATTTGCTGCTTAGACAAGGTGTTCTGACAACCAAAACATCACCAAGAACAGCACTTGTCACGTGGAGCCAGGGCACAAAGGGAGGTGGAGTGTTAAAAAGGACAGACAACCACAGCCCTGGGAACTAGAAGGCAGGATACTGTTTGCAGAATGGGAATGGAAAGGTAGGGATATTGGGATAACAACAGGAAAGAAGGATAGATTTCTCTGTGATGGAAGTTCTTAACTACACCAGGAGCATGTCCATGTGTTGGAAAATAGTGAGAATTGTTGTGCTGGCCAGACTTCTGTAGTCCCCTCCTCTTCCATGTAACTACCCATATGCTACTGGGAATCATTTTCAGCCTCTTGATCCGCAAAGGGGGACTGGATCAGATAAAACTAGACCAGGCCCCATCCCTGGCGCTCAGAATTGGGACGATCAGCTAAGAGAGAATTCATTTCAGTGGCTATAAACATGAAATCTCAGCAGGGGATCACTGTCTCTGCCCACAGAAACTCAAACATGGACACAAACAAATCATCCTTCAGATAAAGGGACAAGAGGAAACAGACACCACAAGAGTAGAAGAGGTAAACAATCTGTGTAACTTGACAGACCAGGCCCTTACCCCTCCCTCCCTCCACAGCATCATCACTACCCACTACCACTGTGGTTCCCTGAAACCAGCCTGGCCCTATTTCTGCTTTAGTTAACTTATGTGTCTTGTATTCAAAAGAATCCTGCCCCAATGATGTCTCTAACCTGAGGATCTACAACCCAGTAGGAAGTATTTATTAGCACAAGGCAGAGCTGGGGAGATGCCTCAGTGGATAACGACACTTGCCACGCAAGCAAGAGAGCCTAGTTCACCCTGAAGTCAATTTCCCAGCACCCACATAAATGGTTAGACATGGCCATACACAGCTATAGCCCCAGTCCCATGAGGAGCAGAGACAGGGGGAGTTCTGGGGCTGGATGCTCAGCCAGTCTGACTAAAAATGGCAGTTCCAGGTTCAGTGAGAGACTGTCTCAGAAAAATCATAAAGATGAGCAAAGATAGTAAGACACCTGACATTATCCTCAGACCTCTGCACACACACCTATACATAGGGCATGTGCACCTTCTCACACATGTGCATATGCTGCACACATCACCCCACCCCGCACCACATACTACCCACACACGTGCAAGAAAGAAGAAGAAAAAACACAATGCAATACATAGCCAATACATAATCCCTCCATAGGTTCCTCAAAAGCATAACCTGGGGTAAACAGACACCATGTCTCTTGTCTCTGGGCCCAGGGTTTCCTTGTTGTCAAAAGACACCTAGGATCTGCTTGTCAGCCATAAAGAACAACCCGAGGGCAGCATAGTAAATACACCCACCAACAGGACTGCTGAAACCCAGATTCTTCTCCTCACTGCAGACCCAAGTCTTGTTCATCAAAGCCATTCTGTCGCATGGGTGGAAGCCCAGCACATCCCCCAGGCCACAGCGGAGATCCAAAATCCCCCCTAGTTGCAGATGACCCCCAAAATGCATTTATCACATTGAAGAAAATCAGCCAAGGGCAGAGACAATGGTAAGAATAAAGGAAGATAAGTGAGTTCCGGTGTCAAGATTTTTGTATCACTTTTTTCAAAGGTAACTTTGCATCTAATTTTTGCTCTTAACAAATGAAAACATTATAACCTGAGTTCTTTGTGTGCACCCATTTGCCGGTGAAACACTGGGTCTACTTTTAGTTCACTCATGTCAGTGGCCTGAAAACTTGACTTTAAGAGGGTTTTTTTTTTTTTTTTTTTTGAATTTCCACTGCAAGAGAACATTTCTATTCAGGGGATTCCCTTTACTAGAGCTTGCTCATGCAACATATCTAATGAAAACCTGCTAAGTTTTTCTGGTCTCAGCTAATGTTATTATTTCCCAAGACCAAAAGGAGGTCAAGAAGGTAAAAATATATTATTAGCCATTTTTAAAACCTTTATAGCATGATTTAAAATATTGGTTCACTGGGAGTATCTTTGCATACAGGCACCAAGACATAATGAAAAGCCCCACAATGAAGCTTAACCAGCTTTCTCCCCTTCAAACCCATTGAATAAGGAGTCTGCTATTCAGTGACCCAGTTATTTCTCCAGGTGCCTTCGTTAGTCCCACAAACACCAAAGCTCCTCAGTGAGAAGTGGAAATCTATTTCTGTTATTCATTAACACCCTAAAAGCATTTCTGCAGCTATTAGATACAAGCTAATGGAAGGGCAACAGGAAGTCAGAAACTCAGACTATGACGAATGTCCTCTGTGGAGCCCAGGCGCCCACTCGTCCTGAGCTGGCCCTCACTACAAATGCTTAGCTCTAAATGTGTGTGGGGGGTGCAGAATTCCAGCAAAGATGAAATGAGATTTGAAATCATTATAAGGTCAATAAACAAGTGTAACCATGGTGCAGATGCCGGCACACATTTGAGAAAATGTTAAATACCCTGTTTTTATTACTCCCTAAATTTTCTCCTTAAGCAGGTGGAACAAATTTTAAGGATAAATAAATTGACTGAATGGGGTTTTTCATTTTTCACTTTCTGGTCTTGAAGAAAGCTGGGGGGGGGGGAAGTATATACCCAAAGGCTCCAAAATTAATTTTCTCAGCTAAAAGAAAATCAAATACTCCACCCTCCCCATACTATCAATTATAAATGTAACCAAATATGGATTGCATAGAATTTAGAATCATGAAAAGATGGTGCAGTTAATAAGTTTTTCTTTACTCAATATGCTCAGCTTCTGGCTAGACATTTACATAGATGTTTCTCTTAAAAAGGAAAAGGACACAGAGTGAATCCTACAGGTCATTTTCAAAAGGCATTGCTTCAGGGGTAGAGAGGGGGCTCAGCAGTGAAAGCATGAGGGTCTGAGACCACCACAGTTCAAATATTCAGATCCCACATAAACAGCAGAGCATGGCCACTCACCTCTGTAAAGTCCCACAGAGGATCAGAGACCCAGGGACCATCAGAGCCCCCAGCCTCAGAATCGGTAAAAGGCTCCAGCTCAAAACAAGATCTGGCTAAGAGCAACAGAGCTCTGGCCAGTGTAGGTGAGCAACCCCTACTTCAGGCTAGTATATGGGGTACCACTGGGCATACACACCACACCACAGCACACAATACACACACCACACCATATACACACACAGCAAAAAAAAAATCAATGGTTAAACAGCACAGGCTTAGTCTCCTCAGGATGGGCTGGGGAGATGGCTCAATGGATAAAATGCATGATAGGCAAGAATGGGGTTCTAAATTCAGATCACCAGAACCTGAGTAAAGCTGGGAATTGTGGGCATGTCTGAAATCAGATCCTAATGCTCCTAGCGCATAATGGGAGGTTGGAACAGGAAAATCCTTAAAAACACATGAGTCAGCTAACCTGGCACACACAGCAGCAAACATGACTGACGCTGTCTCAAACAATGTGGAAGGCAAGGACCGCCACCTGAGGTTGACCTCCTGTCTCCACACACACTAATGCATGTGCACACCCATACTAACACACACAAAGATACACGCATCACATACACACACAAAGATTAATAAATAAGAAGCATAAGCATGGCTATGAAGAGATTTGTTTTCATAAGTGATTCTAGAACCCTCCGGGCTGGCCTGCAGTCAAGCTCCACACAGTGATGTGAGCAGAAGTCAACTCTGGAGGGCTTGTGCTGGGATTCTTGAGAGCCACGTGAATTATGCTGGAACACCTGCTTCATGTCCTTCCCAAGTCCATGGCATCCCTCAAAGAGTTGAGGAGCTCAGGATCGCCTCCAACTCTGGCTTTCTTCCTTTGGGAGAACGTGGGATACAACACACCCCATTGCTCAAGTCCTCCAAAATGGCCTTGAGGATAGCAAATCTCCTCAGCTCAGAAGAGGACGACAATGTCCATCAAGTCTCAGTGTTCCCACTCTTGGGGTTCTCCTGCACATGTCTGACTTGGAAGATCTCCCTGTGTCTCTCCTACCACCAATTCCATCGCTGCCCTTCCTATCCTGTACCTCCATCCCTCCATTCCCCCCACCGCGTCCCCAAAATGCTGACATTCCTGAATTCATTCTTCCTTGTTCTGCTTTACTCCAGGCTCTCATCTCTACTCTTGACCTGTGCAAGAGTGCCCCTATTCTCAAAGGTAATTAATCCCCAAAATAAATGCTACCACTCAAGTCACTGAGTACACTGAAGTTCCTAGAAAAATGCCAGCATCATTCTGCAGAGGACAAAAAAGCAGATGACGTGAAAGAAATGGAGGCCTATAAAATCTCCACTGTACGACGTCAGCAGAATAGCCACGCATGAAAAACAGGCAGAAAAGCAGAGCCCTGTTAGAACATGTCAAATATGAAAAGATAGCTAACCCCTGACACAGCCGGCTGTGACATGGAAATCAGAGTGATATTACTCGTCAGCATTTTCACTGCCAAGTTCTTTCCCCTCATCGGCTTAAATGGGTGAGGAACCCTCAGTTAGCTGGAAAAGAATCTTCATGTGATGGCTCCTCACTGGCCTCTTCCCCATGCTCCAGGACAGCACTCAGATGTTGCACACATGGCTATCTGTCTGTCTGTCTGTCTGTCTGTCTGTCTGTCTGTCTGTCTGTCTGCCACCATCGCTGCATTGCCTGGAAATTTCCTTCCACCTGCAAGGCAAGCTGATCATGTGCCTAGTTAGGTTCACTGAGAACAGTAGGGAACACAATGCTGGGATGAGCTTCTAACCCAACACAGTTTTACAGGAGGAAGAGATTTATCAGAAGCATAAAGGTCCAGGAGAAGTTCCATCAATGGTGGAAGAATCTGGCTCCCATTCACAAATCCAAGCAGAGAGAAAAACTACCAGCAGCCAGCAAATACCCAAAAGCATCAAGCATGGAGCAGGCAGCAAGCAGGACCCCCGAGAACTCAAACCTCTCTGCATACCTTTGGGATAGAGTTCAGATCCACCCCCAAATACACCTTAGGGCTGGACCCCAGGATCTGCCCCCAGTGACACCATCTTCATCCAGGAGGCTAAGACCCAAGTTACAAGCTTTAATAAAACATCTGAGTTTATGGGGGGCACAAGCTTTCAAGCCTCAATAATTGCAATCCTCTTGTACTGAGCTGGCTTTCATTTTAACTTGCTGAGGAACTTCCCAGTGCCTAGCAGGCTGGTCTTTCCAGTGAGATGGTTAAACCTTAGTCTCATCTTTAGCATCTTCTAAGCATAGTGTACTGAGAGACCAAATGATGGTCTCTCAAGACATCCTGGAGAAAGCTCTTTTCTGCCTCCTCTTCCCCCTTCACTCTGTCTCACTCTAGTTCTTCCAGAGCTGAGAGCACTCGTGTCTCCTCTGATGCTACTTATTTAGATCTGTATGGAGATCCTAGACTTAGTAGGGCCCAGGACTTATGCTAATGGAGGGGTCCCACATTAAGAAAGAAGGTACAAAAACATTTTAAAAACAAGATATAAAATTGAGCATTTATTTAAGAATAAAAATAAAGTATGAGAAATTATAATTTTTAAGCTGACAGGAAAAAAATTATTAACTTCCTGAGAAAGCTCTTTGTCAAAAATATAGAGATGCTTTGAGCTGAAACTCTTTGGTCCCCTCTTAATTTCTTCTGGAATAAACATGAAAATCACTGAGTCCTTCCTCCTGCAGATTTATTAAAATTTGTTTTTTCTTAAAATTTTTACTGATAATTTTCATATATAGACTTAATGCATTTTGACCATAAGTCCATTATTACTTTTTCTCTTCCCTCCTCCCCAGCCTTCCTCCTACTGAAACCCTTCTTCTTCCCAACTATCCCCTCTTCTACTTTGATGTTAGTTTGTTTTGTTCTCCTCCTCCATCCATGACAGAGTGTTGATGGACCCAATATGGTGCAGACCTTGTGCAGATAATAACAGTCACCATGAGGCCATGAATGTCATCCTCACATACTCCTCCCATCCTCTGGCACTTACATTCTTTCTGTGGAAGGAAAGTCTTTATTTCCAGGTTTAAAATTAAGGTGAAGTTCATTATGGCAGAAAAAGCATGGGACCAGGAGTCATCTATTCTCATCCACAGGAAGGAAGTAGAGGAAGAGCATCGCATCAGAAATATGCAGGATTCTGTCTGCTGGTAATACATTCTAGAAACCAAGCATAAAGTAAAGGGGGCTCCTTTCACCTGTCTGTAGATACCTTCTCATTGCTAGCTAAAACACCCAACCAGAAGCAGCTGAAGGAGGGCTGGAGAGATTGCTCAGTGGTTAAGGTACTTGCCTCCAGTGCCTAAGGCTCTGGGTTCAATTCCCCAGTACCCACATAAGGCAGACCCGCAAGGTGGTGGCCCTGGTGTTCTCTCTCTCTCTCTCTCTCTCTCTCTCTCTCTCTCTCTCTCTCTCTCTCCTTGAAAATGAATAAATTTTTTAAAAAAGAAGCAGCTGAAGGAAAGAACAGTTTTCCATCAGACTTACAATTTCAAAAAGTTTTGTCACAGTGCAGAGAGCATGACATAGCATAGGCTGGCTATCACATCTTGTCACATCAGCTTGGAGTGGGTTCAGTAGTCAATATCCCACAGTGCTGGACTGGCAAACCTAACACTTACATTCTTTCTGTCCTCTCCCATAATGTTCCCTGAGCCTTGGAAGGTGTAATAGAGATGTTTATCTTAGTACTGAGCACTCAAGTCTCTTAGTCTCAGCATTCCGATGAGTTTAGGTTTTGTGGTGGTTAAATTTTGTTGTCAATTGGACCTGTTAGCAATCCATGGTAATCTTGAATGTTGTGTAGCAGATTTCCTCCAAATTGAAGAGAGAAAGGAGGCTCAGGGGATTCAGGAAGTCATGATAGCTAGAAACAAACATCCCTTCCTGGGAGGGCAGTGAAGGAAGGAAATTCCAGGGACTTGAGAAGTTAACAAGTCTGGGAAAGGGTTGCAAGATCCTGCCCTAAAGCTATATAAAGAGAAAGGAAATCTCTCTCTCTCTCTCTCTCTCTCTCTCTCTCTCTCTCTCTCTCTCTCTCTCTCTCTCTCTCTCTCTCTCTCTCTCCCTCCCCCTCCTGCCTGGCTGCTGGTGCTTGTCATGACTTGGATGTGCATCTATCCTGCTCATTGGCATTGGAACAAAGTTTTCTCAGCCTTCCAGCCTGGACTGACCAGCAGCTCCCCAGGAAGCCTTTAGGCCTTCAGTGCTGGATTGGTACTGCTGAGGCATCCAGCCACATGAACTGAGTGGCTACAGTTCATTGACTCTCAGGGGCCTGCAGACTGCTATTGTGGGACTGCTGTGAGCTAATCCAATAAATCCCCTTTTTACTACAATCCCTTCTATAGGTTCCATTCCTCTAGAGAACCCTGACTAATATAGGGCTGGACTCAGATCCACCCCCAGTGACACACATCCTCTCGCAGAAATCTGCCAGGTGGGGGCTCAAGTAGGAAGCTTAATCAAAAATGACTTTTCATTTGGGGGGTGGGAACAGAGAGGGTGGAAATGGGGGTGCCATCATAAGACTTGCTCATGCAACATATCTAGTTATTAGCAATAAATATGAAAAAAAAGTTTAAAAAATGACTTTCTATGGGGCCATACAAACTATCACATTCAAGCTACCACAAAAGGTTACGAGTCATGTTTACAGGTGTGGTAATACACCTGTACTCCTAGTATTCAGGAGAATAGAGCAGAAGGATCACCAAGTTGAGGCCAATATGAGCAAGTTAGTGAGATCCTATGTCAAAAAAATGTATAAAATATAAAGAGAAAGGAAATGGAGCTACAGCTCAAAGGTAAAGCACTTTCCTAGTATGTGTGAGGTCTTCCTCAGCACCACACACACACACACACACACACACACACACACACACACACACAAGGCATACTTAACTGGGGATGGCAGCTTACATCTGCAATACCAGGACTTTACAGGTAGTGACAGGAGTTCAAGGTCATCCTAAGCACAGGCTAGGTCAAGACTAGCCTGTGCTACACTATGTAAGACCTTATATCAAAAAGATGAGAGGCCTGTGAATAAGTAACTGTTGAGTGTTCTGAGTGAGACATTTCTATCACACCTTCCAAGGCTCTAAGAACACTGCAGAAGAGGAAGCAGAAGGAACGCAAGAACCAGAGGGTGAGAAGGAATGTTGTGGAATTCTGTCTTACAGACATGAAGTGGCTGCTGTCACAGGAGCTGTCATTATCTGCACAGTATTGGGTCCATTAACATTTTATCATGGATGGTGGAGGGGGGATGATATCAAAGTAGAAGGAGGGCTAGTAGGAAAGAAGGAGTTCAGGAGAAGGGGTGGGGGGGGACAAGAGTTGGTAATGGGAGGGAATTGTGATCAAAACACATTACGTACATACGTGAACATTGGTCACCGCAAGGTGGGTGAGAATAGCCTGAGGCACCATGTCCTTCTCCGGCACCCCCCCCCCCAGTACAGAGACAGAGGCCTCTTGTTCGCCACAATGAATACCAATAATCCCACTGAAAAAGAGCCTTGGCTGAATTAGGGCAGGGGAGGGGCCTTTTCTAAAATATCAATAAATAATACATATACATATATGTATATACGTATATATATTTAAAGGAGGAGAGGGTAAGGGGAGAAGAGCGACTGAAAAGCAGGGGAAAAGGTGCCTTTTAGAGAATCAAAATAATCTACATGCGAAATGCGCAGCTGGTGAGGCACCTGGGTGCTTCACATAAAAGTCTTGCGTTATTTTCCTGCTGTATTTTTATAGCCTTCCTCACAGCAATCTAATAATAGGAATGCATTGTTTTCACTGTTCTTTTTGTCATAATAGAATTGTATTGCTCTAATATCTTTCTGCAAACTGCTTTTTTACTATTGATTATATACCTGAGGAAGGGAACACCAGGGCTATACATGAAATTCAAAAACCTTGTTCCCACATGATCCTAAATATTCCCTCAACAACAACAACAAAAAAAAGTTGGATCTGAGAGAACTTTGCCTGCTTATTGTTTGATTTTAAATCAGTTGCCTTTATGGCTTGAACCCTATATTGATTTGAATGACAGAGATTTACATATAGTGTGAGCAATACTTTTGACTTCTTTGGTATATAAAACCTAATAGTAAATGAAAAGCAAACTACGAGATGACCACCAGCCCTGGGCACAGAGACAAGTTCTTCCTTCCTCCTTGAGTGATTCTGTCACACTACACTCATGACTTTGGGAGTAGGTAGAAGTTTCCATAAATTCCACAAATGCATCCCTTCCAAAACAGGCTAAAGAATACTCTGAAAGGACCCTCTCAGCTTGCAGGTTTCCAAAAGTAAGATTGTAAACTCTGTTCCAATGTCTAAGCAGGGCACAAAAGTCAAGAACTACTCCTGGGGGCGATGCAGAGGGCTCAAGCCACACCTGTAGGCTGCTTCAAACAAGACATGCTGACTGCTCACATTAGTTCTCAGGGTAGAAATGGTCAGTGAGAATTTCATTATGATTCTATTACCCTATGTGGGCTCGTCCCGTGACAAGTTTCCTCCATCAGGTAGACTTACAGCATGGGCTCTGAACAGATGCCTCACAGGAGTCTGACAAGCGTCATACTGCTCCCGGCTTCACATAAACCACCTATATTACTACAAGTTACTCAGAAACAGTGGCCAACAAATTGTTCAACTCATTTGTTCCCAACAAGAAAAGAGGAGGAGTGTGTTTTCCTGATGAGTTATGTTCCCCACAACTAATGGGTGATGGGTATCAAGGAACTTCCAAGCCATAAAGGGAACTTAAGAAAAGGGTTTGTGGGCTGGAGAGATTGCTCAGTGGTTAAGGCACTTGCCTGCAAAGCCTAAGGACCTGGTTTGATTCCCTAGCACCCATGTAAAGCCAGATTCACAAGGTGGTGCAGACATCTGGAGTTCGTTTGCAGTGGCTGGAGGTCCTGGTGCGCCCATTCTCTTTATTTTCCATCTGCCTCTTCCCCCCTCTCAAATAAATATAAATAAAATATGTTTTTAAAACACACTTGTAAAAAAACCCAATATATATATATATGAAGGAAGGGAAGAGGAGAAAGAGAGGGAGAGAGGCAAAGGAATAGAGGCAAAGAAAGGGCAATAATAAATGAGAGAAGAAAAAATGAGGGAGAAAGGAAAGAGGAAGGGAGAGACGGATAAAGAGATGAAGGAGGAAAATAAGAGGGACTGGCTGGAGAGACGGCTCAGCAGTTAAGGCACTTGCTTGCAAAGCTTAAAAACCCAGGTACAATTCCCCTGTACCCTCATAAAGCCAGATGCACTAAGTGGTGCATGCATCTCAAGTTCAATGTCAGTGGCTAGAGGCCCTGGCACACCCATTCACATTCTCTCTCTCTCTCTCTCTCTCTCTCTCTCTCTCTCTCTCTCTCTCTCTCTCTCTCTCTGAAAATAAATATTTCAAAAAATATGAGGCAGGGTGAAGGTAAGGAGGAAAAGAAAATGGCAAAGGCAAGGTCCTATTTCCCATGCTGACCACATTAAATATGCTCAGTAAAGTCCTTACTGAATTCAACTGAACTGCTCAATTATTGACAACAAACTTTTCCAGTTGAGCCTCACTTTCTAAGCATTTTCTCTAGAGAAAGGTGAATAGAAAAGGAAAACATCCACTGAGCTGACTGGATGTGCTTCACAGCACAGGGGAGACGTGGCCATGGCCATGGGCTGGGCCAGCTGCTGACCAAAGCCACACAGTTTTCAGGCTGCCTTCCCTGGAGGAGCAGTCAGGGAAGAGAGAGTCTACCTGGCAGGTCATAAACCAAATAATGAGCAAGCATTGCTCCACTCCTTTTTTAAAAAACCTGTTTGTTAAAGGCCACAAGGAATAAAGCCAAATGCAGACATGATATGAGTATAAATAAACAGCCACCGAGCTCTGTGCCAGCAGAGCTGAGCATGATAGGGGAGCGCAGTGTAACAGGTAAACTTCCTCCTGCAGATGAAGGCAGGGAGAGGAGCCATTCCTCGAAACATCTCTCTTCAAGGCGGATATCATCCCCTCCCTCCCTCCCTCCCCCCCATATCAGCTCCATAAAAGTTGTTACCCAGAGACCAGGGGATGGGGGAGAAAATAAGAATCCCTGACTTTGCTAGGGAAAATACAGTCCTGTGAAGGTCACGTTTCAGGGATGTGACAATTTGAATGATTATATTTGGCTTCAGTCTCTGTTTCTATTTTTTCCTAAACCGAAATATACCTTCGCAGCATTTAATGATAATTTATCATTAATAAATGATAATAAATGCCAAATTCTCTTCCCATGTATCTAAGATACCTTGTATCTTAGGGGTGAATGTTAATATTGAGGAACACTAAGAAAAACAGCATCATTTTCTTAGTGTTCCTCAATATTAACTGGGAAATATCAATATCAACTGGGAAATAAGGACTGAGCCACGTTTGGGTCTGGTGTCCTGCACACTGATCTGAAAAAGCTCCTGCTTCCAATTTATGCAAATCAGTAGCTGCTTGCTTAGCTGGAGGGACAGCATGGGTTACATTAGTGTTTACACAGATGTGGTGCGCATGCACGCAAAACCAAGAAGTCACCAAAGAATGCTTCCTTCGTTTGTCCCAGAAGAAAGTTGTGCAAATATTTTAGGAGGATTCTCTTTTCGAATTCTATATTTCCTTTGTTTGGGGGAAACAAGATCTGATCTAGGCCAAGCTGGCCTCACCCGTGAACTTTTTTTGTTTGTTTGGTTTTTGTTTTTTGTGTTTCCAGGTAGGGTCTCATTCTAGCCCAGGCTGACCTGGCACTCACTATGTAGTCTCAGGGTGGTCTTGATCCTCCTCCCTCTGCCTCCAGAGTGCTGGGATTACAGGCGTGCACCACCACGCCAGGCTCACCCGTGATGATGTCTCATCTTCCCTAAATTATGGGATGGCAGCTGTGTTAGGCTACACGAAAACATGTATAAATGCAATCTCCCTTGAAAACAGATTCAGTTTACCTGGATTTTATTTTCATCCCATAACATTTATTTAAGAGTCAATAACTATTCTGGGGTAGAGTTTATGGTAGTGTGCTTGCCTACATTCCCAGACTTCTGGGCTGGATCTCCGAGGTCCTCAAGACAGAAACGTTAAAAAGGAACCACCTGTCCCCCCTGGACCTCACCTTCTGCGCTCCGCAGCAGGGGTGAGGAAGGGAAGCAGGCCACCCAGTGGGGCTCCCCACTCCTCCCCCTCTCTCCAAGGGAACTGAACATGCGCTTTTGTCCAAGCTCTGGACTAATGAGAGCTGGTAACACCAACAAACTTGACACCAAAGCGACCTTCGCCACTCCTGGATCTTTCAGATGCTCGCAGTGGGCACTGCGGGCCTCCAGTCCAGCCGCCGACCCCCATTCAGGGGGCAGGGCGGGGGGTGACCCTGAGCTCCCTGCCGGTACATCTCTGGGTAGGACTGTCCCCTGGCACCCAGACCCTAAACCTGCAAAATCCAAGCACCAGCAACTCTTAACCATGACAGCTCTGCCAGCCTCCCCCACCCACCCCGCACCCCCGAACCCCGAAACCCTGGGCGGCTGCGCCCGCGCGCGCGCCCCGCGGGTGGAGCGCACTGTACCAGCCTGTCCATGGCGCAGCTCTGCGCTGAGCTCGGCGACCGATCCATCGCGCGCAGACCGCAGGGCGCCCGGGGACCCAGGCGGTCCAGCGCAGCTACCTCCGCTGCGCTCGGTCCAGCCGCCCCGGTGTTTGCAGCTCCCGCGGTTGCTATGACGACCCGCGATGCTCCGCCTGGACCCGCTCCCCTCCCTCCGCCCCGCTCGCTGCCTGGCGCTTCCCAGCAGGGACCTGCTCGCTGGACACCAACCCCGACCCGGAGGAGAGAGGGGAGACGCCCATGGACGTTACCGCCAGCCTTGCCCACTTACTTGGATGGAATTGGCTTGGATTTTAAGTGCTTCTGGCTTCAGGACAGGAGAAAAAGAATAATAATTCAAAAGAGAATTGAGAAGGTTGCACCTTGAATTCCTACAGCCTTTCACTGCTTCCTGATCAGGTATCCTCACAATTTCTTCATAACCTGGATTTTCTGTTTTATACATGCCTGCAATGTCTTTTGATCTTAATCCCCTCCCATTACCTTGTTCTGTCTCCTTCCCACTGAACCCCTTCTCTCCAGCCAGTCCCATTTAGATTTCCTGTCTGCTTGATTTTGCTTCCTCTCTTCCACCATTCGTGACACGAAGTGGGTGCACACACGTGCATATCTTGTGCAGGAGGTCAGTGCTGGCCTCCCGATCCTCTGGCTCCTATGTTCTTACTGCCCCCTCTTCCACGGTGATACCTGGGGTCCAGAGGGGGTGACACAGATGTCTCATTTAATGCTGAGCGCTCAACAGCCTCTTATTCTTAGCACTTTGGTGAGTTCTGAGTCTCCATAGTGGTCACTGACAGTTGCAGTAATTAAGCTTTTCTGACCAAAGAGAAGAACAGCACTAATCTCTGGGCATAAACATAAATATTTAGGAAGCAATTTGATAATCACAGCGTATCCATCTAGCCAAACAACAGCAGTGGCTTCCCTCCTAGGCCCTATGACCTTCCCAGACATAAGAAAGTGAAAGCTCACACATTTCCAGGTGAACATTAACTCGGTTTCTCTTTAAACACCTTCTAAAATAGACCCTTATTATTTTCATTATGTGCTGTCGCTCCCTTCACGTTGCTGATACAAACCACCGGACCAAAAGCAGCTGATGGGGGGAAAGGATCTATTTTGGCTTACAGTCTCAAGGGGAAGCTTCATAATGGCAGGGAAAACATGGCACGAGCAGAAGCTGGACATCACTTTTGCCACACAGGTGGAAAATAGCAACCAGAAAGTGAGCCAAGCTCTGGCAAGGGGGAGCTGGCTATAATACCCAAAAACCCTCCCCCAGTAACACACCACCTCTAGTAAGGCTTCACCTCCCAAACTGCCACCAGCTGGGGACCAAAGCATCAAAACACAGGCGTTTGTAGTGGACATCTGATTCAAATGAGCACAGCCTGTTCCAAATAGACTCAATGGGAGATGAAGTTGTGACAGGGTCAGGCGTCTGGCTTACAGACATCCCCTCTGCTTGAGTGGGAGGTGTCTAGCTAGAGCTACAACTTAGGGGCTAAAACTGATTGGTCAGATATGAACTAATCAACTGTCTCTGACTCACCTGGGGAAAATTAAATTAACTTCCCTAGAAGAAAGCCCTCTCTTACCCACATGGCAATCTAGTAGAAGGACCTCTGAATCTCCAGGCCTTAGGAAGGTAAGGCCTACCCCAGCCCCAGCAAATGGCTGGGATGCTAATGACTGGGGTGGGTGCAGGCTCCAGACTTCTTCCCTCATGAACCTCTCCTTCTCATGATGGGAGTCCTCTGTATCTTTTCTTCTACTGCTTGTTTAGCTGAACAATATAAGTTCTGTTAAACTCTCTGACACGTGTTTTCCCCACACTGGTGGCTGGAGAACTCTGTAACTCCCCAGGTTCCCTTAAATAATAAAGTCTCCCACTATACCTTAATAGCTTGTTGTCTATGATTTTAATTCTTTAAATTTATAGATAAGAATCCGGGTCCTCCTCAAATTTTGGGGTGCATTAAAATTTTGCTGGGCATTATCTAAATTCTAACCCCCAGCTCACCCTGTTACAAAGTGGCTTGCCCGAGGCTACATAACCTGAAGAGAATGAGCAATGACCCTGACAATTTAGCTTAGCTGCTCTGGAGCCTCCAGTCTATAGTGAAATGAGGGAAGGCATTGGGCGCAGGGAAAGGGATACCTACCAGGATGCTGGCACACTAGCAGAGATCTGGGTGACTCAAGGAAGACAGAGGGCTGCATCTGGACTAATACCATCTGACAGTTCTCCTACCCACATCATTTTAGGTAAAATCATGGACTTCAGACATCATTGGTCTGATGTTCTCTTTCTGCTAAAAATCTTTTGCTTGTGAGAGGTTCTGTTGCCTTGGATTGTCAAGCTAGAGCAGACTTCCTTGGTTCTAGCCTGGGTTCTAGGTCTTTCTTCCACAGCTATGCCTGTCCACCATTAATCCTTAATGATTCCCTCCCCTAGGCACCACCCCATAAGACCCAAGTCACAGGACCATATATATCTGCAAGGAAAGCTGGGAAACCTATAGTTACCTCATCTTTCTAGAAGAAGTAGACAAAGAAGGAGAGGGAGATGTAAGTGGGTTAGACAGCAAACCAGTCACTTCTACCACTGCCAGTTTATCATGTCAATTTAAGGTTGATTTCTGCATTGATATTTTCTTCCTTGCAAGTTGATTCTTGTCAGCAGAGATTGTCAGGCAACCAAAGTTTCACCTAAAAATCATATAACTGACACAGTGATCAATCAAACTCACTCTTCAATCTCTCACTCCTCGTTTCTCTCTTCTCCATCTCCCTCCCTCACTTATGAAAAATGGGGAGACATTGCTATCATATGATTGTAGTGATGGGCAAAAACAATGAACTTGGTTGTGATGCTGTCGTAGTCAGGCACATGCCGCTGGGATGAATCTCCAAACCAGGCACAATTTTGGGGAGGAAAGTATTTACTGAAGTAACAGACCCAGGGAAGTTAAGGAAAATGGCTGGCCCCCTTTCACAGATCCAAGCAGAGACAGAGACAGCACCTCCAGAAGCAAGCAAGCACACTGTAACACTGTAACTCACAAATAGCAGAACTGCCAGACTTGCTGTTTTGCATATGTATCCCTAGTATTTTGCACCCAATTTGAAATACCTCAGGGCCAGACCCCAGGAGGCCAGGCCAAAGTGACACCTCCTCCAGCCGAAGAGCTGGAGACAATTCACAATTATAATAAAACTTTGATTCTTTTGGGGAACATCTAGTCAAAACGACCACAGATGCCAAGGGTCTGACAAAGCTTGGTAAAATGCTGTGATCCTAAAACTCAGATGTAGAGGGGAAAACGCATGACTTTAAAGTATCACAATGTACTAAAACAGAACACAGAGAGACCTGGTTTCCAATCCTGATTCAGTCAACAAATAGCTATGTGGCCTTGGGTGAGTCTGTTTTTTTTATTTCTCTTCCATAAAATGATTGTCTTTTCTATAAAATGAAATCATTGTCCCTGATGGTTGTTCTCAGACTGGAAATGCTATGATTCTGTGTCATTAGTCAGTGCCTGTGATACTGAGTGGATCAATGGGAAATAAATTGCTCTGTGTTCATGTAGTCAGTCCCTCTAGATTCAAGAGCTGTCTTTTGAGCTCCTGCTTTGTGCTGGGCAGCAGAGGCACCAAGCATGGCTCTCTTGTTTAAAAGGTCAACTTGGGGAGTTTAGACTATTGACTTTTAAATCTTTTAAAGAAAGAAATGGGATTTTTAAAAAATATTTTATTTATTCATTTTCAAGCAGAGAGAGAGAGAGAGAGAGAGAGAGAGCACCAGGGCCACCACCTTGTGGGTCTGGCTTATGGGGGTACTGGGGAATTGAACCAGGGCCTCAGGTACTGGAGCCAAGTGCCTTAACCACTGAGCCAGATCTCCAGCCCAGAAATGGGATTTTGTGTGTGTGTGTGTATGTGTGTGGGAACCAGGTTACTTCCTCAGTGGTGAAAGCGTTCCTAGCTAGAGTCAAGGTAGTCAGGAGCTAAGGAGTCGAGGAGCTCCTACAACTCATGCATCTTCCTCCTAGTTGTGCTCTCCCTTGAGGCTTGGATCACGTGAGCTCACCCCATCTTCTGAAGGCCACGTTTGAAAGTTCAGTGTGAGAAGAGTGTGAGAGCTGGCTGAGCCAGCCTTTCATTCTGCCCAATAAGTTCTCACTGAAATAAACGAATCTATAATGTTAGCCTGCAAGCCACCACGGCAGTCTATGAAGGTCCCTGACAATGCTCTCGCTTTTCTCCTAAAGAGACCAACCCAGCTATGAATGTCTCATCTGTTCCATCTGGAATGTGCCATGATCCCTTCATACCTGAATTCCTGCAGTCAGCCATAGGAAGACCATGAGGGCATATGCATTTGAATGACAGAAAGGATAACCTTGGGACCTTTGACTCTATGAGCCAACAGCTACATATGTTTCTTGAAAACTTACAAATTATAAGAGGAAATGAATTGTGATTTTTATTACCTACAACTGACACAGCAAGTGTCAACTCTTCTTAGATATTTTTGGGAGTGGGTATTATTGTTCAAACAAAAGTTAAAAGTTGTTTAATTACAGGTAAATTTCACAACACTCCCAAGCTATGGGAGAAGTGGCTCCAGTTAAATATGAGCAAATGAGATCCCATATTTGTGTTGTTCGATCTACCCAACTACAGACACTGGCTGGGTGATGTCTTTTTCACTCCATGACTGCCTCCCTGGATGTTAAGAATCCCACTCTGTGTTTTGGAAGTAGAGAGTCACGGGACTTGCATTCCTTCCTTGAATTTTATTGGTTTGAAAGAAAACCCTAGGACAAACAAACTGTAAAACTCAGAAGGTTTTGGGAGAAGTGAGATGGAAAAGAGGAGGAAAAAAAGTCATGCTTTTGAGTTAAGGTCCAGGAAAGAAAGTAAGCAGGCTTCACAATGGAGGTCTAAACACAACTGAAGAAGGGAACAAGGTCTTCAGAAAAAGCCGTGAGAAAACCCAGAGCGTCAGGGCAATCATGCTGCCCCTTACCTACCAATGTGGTCTCTCTGCCTCCTGTCTCAACACCACCCAAATCTCCTTCTTATATTTAGTGAATTTGCTACAAAACAGAGCCTTCTACCTTTCTACACACACACACACACACACACACACACACACACACACACACACACACACACACAAAATTAAAAGTATTTCATACTTCTGCAGGCATCCTCACTTCTAGGGCATTTCCATGGGACCCAGACATGACGAATCAAATGCGCAAACCTTGAACTTCAGTCAGAAGCTGATGACTCCCAAACCACAGGACACTAGAGAATACATTCTAGCAGAAGGTAACAGCAGTAACCCTGGCATTGAGTTTCCATGGACCATTGTGGCCATATCCAGGAGACAGCCAGAGGGGGAGGAATATCCTCCGCAGATCAGTTTCCTGGCAGGAATCTGGCTGCATTCCTGGCTGCAGGTGTCCTGACCGTTTTCCAAGCCTCCCTATCCATCTTCCTGGGCTATTCTGAGATTCCTGATATCATTATCCTGTTGCTATATTCTTTTGTTTCTCTTTTTGCTTCCATCAGGGATGGTCAGTTTCTGTGGCTTGCAGTTGAGAATCCTGATTGTAAGCCACACTGTTGATTCTGGTTAAAACACTAACAGGCTGTTAATGTGCTTTATAACAGTTGAGAATGCCAGTAAACAGAAGGAATTATGGAAGGAGAGAGGTAAAGTAGACGACAGCTAGCTAAACTTTAGGGGACACGTTTGTAAGAGTTAAGCTCTTCAAAGGATGTTTCTTTGAAACCTAAGAGGCACAACGTTTGCTGGTTGTTAGCTCTGTTTACCAGTTACAAATGTATATTACTAGTTATGGACCTATCAGCAATAAAACTGGGGGAATAAATCCACACATGTGAGTACATAAACATATCTATGCAAGTGTATAGATTATTATGTATGTAAAGAGATCTACTTCGAGGAATCAGATTACATGATCAAGAGGGTTGGCACATTGGAAAGCCGTAGGGCAAGCGGGAATCTGGGCAGAAGCTGAAGCTGGACTGAACAGGCAAAGTTTCTTCTGCTTCCAGGAAACCTCAGCTTTGCTTCTAAGGCCCATGGTCACGTGACACAAAGGGAACAGAAGAGAGGTATGTTTTGAGTGCTCTTATGGGAACAATCTTAGTGATTTTTTTTTTATATTTAAAACTTGGACTAAGCACACAGGATGAATGCTTTTGTAACCACTGGAAAGAATGTCAAATTGTCACAGAAAGTTTTAACTCACAGATGCCTCGAGGTAAGTAAACTCAAAAAGGGTTTAGCCCTTTGCTTTATATGTATACTAAAATGATTTCTAGCCATGACTGGAGAATGTATTATTGGCAAAAGTGATGTCCAGATTTAAATCTCTAACAGGAAAATTTAACAAGCAATTTGGAAGATCCAATTCACCGTAATGTTAAATGCTAACATGAACTACATGTAATAGAGTCATTTTTTATTTTAATGTGTAATATTTTAATAAAAATAATTAAGATCAATTTAATAATTATTATTTTATCAGAACATTATTTTCCATCTGTTTTAATATAG
Organism: Zapus hudsonius; assembly: GCA_004024765.1. Taxonomy (NCBI): domain Eukaryota; kingdom Metazoa; phylum Chordata; class Mammalia; order Rodentia; family Dipodidae; genus Zapus; species Zapus hudsonius. The sequence continues at coordinate 65,546 of PVHP010005042.1, forward strand.
CCAAGTCACTGTTTCAGTAGTAAGAAAATGGTTGATTTTTCAAAAATAGCATTAATTCACAAGCTCTTTGTGATATAAATTATCTTTACATTATATTGTTTAATTTAGGCCTTCAAGGTGTGGCCTCAGATTACCAAAATCCAGTGAAGTAATCTATCCAGTAACAGCTGCTTTCTACACTTGGATGACCTTGCTAATAATTTTTAGTCTTGGAATACGGAAGCAATTTCTCAGCCAAATTGAGAAACGTGTATGTCAAAGTTTTATTTCAAATTCTTGCCAGGGGAAAAAGCAGCCAATTCAAAGATGTTCCTTCTGTTAGAGATATTTATAGAAAAAAATTTTGACAGTTAAGAAAAATTTTCCAAACTTTGGAAATCAGAAAGGAGAAAGTGTGCGTATCTTTTCAGCCTTAGAGTTGAGCACTGGAACTAGACGTTTTTAAGGGGAACATACCTTTTTGTGAATTAGTATTTACCATTGATTGTGGACATACTGTGAAGTCAACAGGTTTACCTGTAAAAGTCTACCTGGTAAACATGAAAATAGTTTCTGTCTAGGACAAAAGATAATAACAAAACTTTTACTGTCATGAAGGGCAGTTAGAAATTGGATATCTAATGTTACCCGGTGTCATTGATGAAAATACTTCAGAAGTTCCCATAATTCTTAAACTAGTTGGATCTATTAATAATTGTTAAAATCACTGATGGACTTCTCCCTGTTGGCTAGCTGTCAGGATGATGGAAAGAACTGTGTAGCTCAGTGGGAGACAAAAGTCATCAACATTCTTAGCAAGAGAGGCCAAATGTGCAAACTGGGGCAATGGTGGCATGTCTGTTATGGGGGAAACCAACTCCTCTCCGATTGGACTTGAGGCCACAGGAGAGAATTCCCACCTGGTACTAAAGACCTAATCAAAAGCCTGTGACTAGCCGGGCGTGGTGGTGTACGCCTTTAATCCCAGCACTCGGGAGGCAGAGGTAGGATGATCACCATGAGTTCAAGACCCTGAGTCTACATCGTGAATTCCAGGTCAGCCTGAGCTAGAGTGAGACCCTACCTCAAAAAAACAAACAAACAAAAAGCCTGTGACTGGGGCAGTCATTGGCTTTGGGGGGAAAATACTACCATTGTCTGGCTAAATGCATATATTATTCCCAGCGAACTGCCCTCTAAATATTTATGTTTATTGCCACCCTGCCTTGACAGGAATGGCACTCAGACATGGAACTAGTAGGTGTCTGATGGATTCATCTACAACAGTGGCAGTGCCCCTTGCTGCCCACAGTTAGCAACTATCTAGATGGGCTGGCCTTTGGGTTCTGCCCTTTAAATCTACCAACAAATCTGTTCTTCCCTTTCACATACTGAATCTGATGAAAGAATACATTTTCATTCAACTATAAAGGCTTGTCCATCCTCTCTTTGCTCTCTGTTTCTCTCTACACCCTGTCCTGTGATTTCTTCTACTCCCCCACTCACACCTCCCACCCAGCCAGACTGGGTATGTGTCCAGGAGAGCTGGGCACTGTTTCTTGACCTGAATAGTTTTGTGTTCATCTAGGTTTTGTTTTGGGGCAACTTCTCACTTTAGTTACATGTATGATCTTCCTCCAATCTCTGAATCTACTCTAGATCTACCACATGGGTATCTCCTCTAAACTCTGGGCCGGCTACTTTTGTAATTTCTTTAAACTCAGGGTAACCATGGGTGTAATTCTCTTTACTACTCATTTCTCATCTGACCAACTTCATTTTTGCTTTGATATTTTTCCCCTGCTCTTCTTCCTTAAGACACCACCAATGTCCTCTTCACTTTCTTCCACAGGGAGGCACAGGGGAGATGCTGAGTGTTTCCTCTAAATCTCCTTATACAGGCTCCTAGAATCTATCTTCCAAATCCTTGGGGCTCCACTCCAGTCTTTCCCTAAAAAGCTTCAATTTCTCTTAAATGATTTTCATGAGTTATGCTGAGACTTCCACATGAGTGTGTGTTTCCTGATTCATGTGCTTATTACTTTGCTCTAGCCATCTTCCAAGATCCAAGATTCCCTTATACAAACCCCACAATTGGTGATTTCTCCCTAAACTCAATAATGCATTAAAATATTTATGTTTATGCCCATATATTAATGCTACTCTCATTTTTGATTAGAGAAGCTTCTTTTCAGATGGCTATGAACACTGAAGAGACTCAACACTCATCAAAGTGCTGAGAAAAAGGAACGGTGGAGTGTGAAGTGCTAAGTGAGACATCTCCCTTGCACCCTTCAAGGTTCAAGGACCCTTGTGAGAGGTGGTGGAAAGAATGCAAGAGGGCTGGAGAGATGGCTCAGTGGTTAAGGCACTTGCCTCCAGTGCCTAAGGCCCCAGGTTCAATTCCCCAGGACCCACGTAAGCCAGACCCACAAGGTGGTGGCCCTGGTGCGCTCTCTCTCTCTCTCTCTCTCTCTCTCTCTCTCTCTCTCTCTCTTTGCTTGAAAATGAATAAATAAAATATTTGTTAAAAAAAAAGAAAGAATGCAAGAGCCAAAGGGGAGGGCACTTACAATGCTGTCTTCCAGGCACAAACTGGCCTTGAGATTCATGACCTCATGG
>PVHP010005043.1:0-20568 GCA_004024765.1 Zapus hudsonius
TTCCCCAATTCCCCCCCTCCCCATCCCTGATCAGTTGTATATCCTCCTCTGTGGGCTGTCTGTATTAGTCCTTGTGGCAAGGTATCCTGTATATCTTAGTACTCATCCCAGTCTTCCTGGCCCAAGTGTGTTGTCACTGATGGGTGTCATGCCTCCGGACAGTCTCCCCCACCACGGCTCTCACAATCTTTCCGCCCCTTAAGGACTGAAATCTAAAATGCCTTTTGAACGATGCAAAAAGAAAAAATTACCTTATCGTTCTAAGTCCCTATTTTAAAAGTATTAAGGAATACATTAGCCAAATGCATTGCCTCCAGCAGTAATCCGGAGTAAATTAGCTTAAATGCCAGGACCAGAGCTACTGCAGATGACCACACCTTCGCAGACCCCTGAAAGACTACAGCTCGCCTGTTTGTCTATTTTCTCTCTCCCTTTCCTTTCTGGTTTCCCTGGCTCTTGAGTTCTTGATAAAGCCATGGGTAGAAAACAAATGACGAACTGTGATCACGTGACTGATCATATCATGACAGAATGGGAGAGAAGAGCCAATAGGAAGGTACTGGACATTAGTAGACTGTGGCTGGAAGAACCTCCCAAATCAACCTAGATTTGGGGCCCTTGCTAACCACTCGGATGGAAAGTGGGACCCTGTGCTGTTTAAACTCTGTAGACATAAGGGTCACCAATGCTTAGAGAGCCCAGGAGTGACCAGGGATGGGCCACACTTGCTGCATCTACTCAGAGCTCTTAACTATAGGACCTGATTGTCACTCCTAACCTTTGGCCCCTCGAGGTTTGAAATTCACAATCTATTTTGTGTTCATTTTTCACGCACTAGGGGCTGAGGATGTAATGAACAGGTCCAATATGCCCCCTCGCTCATTTATGTGGAAATTTTAGTGGAAAAGACAAACATGCTGCCCTCCCAGCCACCACCACCCCCCAAAAAAAGAATCAAAATAGACCATGGTGAGTCAATATAGGAAAAACCAGGATGTGACCAGATGAAAAAGATAATGTTCAGGTTAGATAAGCCCAGAAGCCCTCACTTCAGAGGTCACAATTAAGATAGGACCTGGGATGAGAAAAGAATTCAGGAAAACAGCATTCCAGGCAGAGGGCCCAGCAGATACAAAGGTCCAGGAGCTGAAAATAAACTTGGTATGTTCTAGGAATTTTCAGGGGACTGGTGAGGCTGAATAACCAGTAATAGGGAAGAAATGATAGATGAATTTGGATGAAAGTAGGGATTGGACATAGTAAGTTTCATTTTTATCCCAGGAACAATGGGAAGATCGTGGAGAGAATGCGGGAGAGTGACTGAATCTGGTTGATGAATTTAAACACTACCCACCCGCCCACCACACACAGACACTGAAGTTTGGAAATAGGTCTTCATTGACAAGAATACTGTCAGGGATGAGCAGAGAGTAACTTCTAGAAGGATTTGGATGTCTACTTAGTTCATTCTTTTAGGAGACCTGCTTGGGTTCTGTGTTAAAGAACACAACTCCTTAAAGAAGAGAAATAAGTTAGTAAAGAGTGAGACCTCAAAATCCAAGAGCAGAGGCTGAGGAGACAACCCCATCAGTCAAGACACTGCCCCACAAGCATGCAGACAAGTTTGGACACCCAGCACCCATGTAAGAGCCAGGTGTAGCAGGCTGCTTACAGTCACAGCGGTTTGGAGACAGAGACCAGAGATCCCTGGAGCCAGCTGAATAGCAAGAATAGTTGAATCAGCAAGCTCCAAGTTCAAGTGAGAGATCCTGTCTATTGAGAATAAGGCGTAATCAAGGAAGACACCAACATCAACTTCTGACCTCTACACACATGCACACACTCACACACACGTGTGCCCATACCTAAACACATAAACACATGCATATACCACACACACACAATAAAATCTGAGAGCTGAAGAACCCAGGACCTCATTAGGAAAGGGAAGAAAACAACAGACCTCCAAAGAAATTTGTGCAATGCATCACTCTGAGAGTTATTTACCTTGTGAAAAAGAGGTCGTGCTAATTAGTCCTGGAACGGTCAAACAGATTGTTTTGTTTTAATTAATATCTGTATTATGAATAATTATGGACATTGTATGAGAAAATCTTGTGATGGTGCCTCCACGTCCCTCCTCTCTGTCCCTTACCATATTTTGAAATGAGTTACTATTAGAATTTTATGCTTGGCAGTCAACCACAGCTTTGGTTAAAAGATAAAAATACATTTGTGTGTCATTTTTCAGTGGCATGTGGGACATCATCTCATCAGTACGCAAGACATTGAAAGTGTCCCTAGAAAAGGCATTCTTTCTGACCTCCTTCCCATGCAGGTGAGAAGTTCTAGTGTGCTTGAATGGAACACAACCTCCTCCTGTGCATACAAAGGAACCCAAATGGCTTCTGCTGACTTAGCAAAAGCCAGGCTCTCAGGCTGGAGAGATTGCTCAGTGGTCACAGCGCTTGCCTGCAAAGCCTATGGACCTGGGTTTGATACCCTAATACCCACAAAAAGCCAGATGCACAAAGTGGTGCATGCATCTGGAGCTCAGTTGCGGTGGCTGGAGGCCCTGGTACACGCACTCTCTCTCCATCTTATCTGCCTCTTTCCCACTCTCTCTCTCAAATAAATAAATACTTAATAAAAAAGCAGGCTCTGAGTTAGAAGGGGTGCTGTCTGAGCATCTGTACATCCAGATAGCTTATGCCCAGGTGACATTCAACAGCTCTTTCAAATGTAACAGGAAATGGCTTTCCTTTGATTCAGTAGATGGTAAAATAATAGAAGCCACACTTCCATGAACATGCCCACCCTGAAAGACAAATCCATAAACTGATCCACCCCCCTAAAGCGCTACTGATGGGAGACCACACTGTAGATGTGGGGTGCCTGTCTACTTGCAAAGAGTAGAATGGAAAATTTCCCTGTGGGAAATTGAGAATGCATTAGCTTTCAAAATCCCCAAGTTATTCATTTTATTCTTTCCATCCCGTCCCCGGGTTATGTCATATAAAGGGCATCACACAGTATGGAAACTAGATAAAGAAATAATGAAATCTGAGACTATAGAGAAAGAAAAGATGGGGGGAAAAAGAAAGGAAGGAAGTCAGGAAAATGCAGGGTTGCCTTCAAAGTAAGACCCTGGGACATCTGGGATGGAATGTATGAAATAAAATCGTCGTGGGGTGCAATGAAGTTCTAGTCGTCCGAATGAATCTGTCCCACTTCAAAAAGTTTGGCTTCATGAGTGAATTGAACAACGTGCAAACTGAAGAGGGAGGTGTGAGCATGAACTTTCTTAGCTCCGCAGGACCCAGGGAGGGCTTTCAAAGACATGGCACCGCTGCTTTCTCCAGCTCCAGATATCCCAGGGTTGCTCACGACTGGTTCATGATACAAATGTGTCCCCTGCTTTAATTAAACTCTGTCTCTCATCAAGGGAAGGAGAAATAATCCCAATCTAACGTCTCATCCATGATGAACTTTGCCGTCTCTCTTCTGTTTCCAAATGAATTTGGCTTATTAAAAAAAAGTAATGAGCTATTAATTAACTCTACGCTCATACAAAGCTGTTTAATTCTCAATCTAATTAGCAACAATCTGTTGAAGGATTCTAACGATTATTTTAGATTTGCTAACAGAAACATCTTTTCACTTTTCATAAGTTATTTATAGAAGAACTCTCATCCGATCCTGTGTGGTTTTAATTCCTTAACACTTTTCCTAGGTACGGTGTTGGTCTACTATCACTGTGCGGCAGGTTTAGAACTGTCACCATCAGAAAAACCAGAGATAGCATCAGGGGTCAGCGACATGGCTGGACAGTGGTCCTTTCTGCCTTTGGAAGACTTTCCAGAGCTGAGATGTGGGACAGGGGAGCCCTATCCTGACATCATCCTTCAGTGAGGGAAAAAAAAAAACTCAGCTATGACCCAGAGGTAAACATAAAACCTCAGCAGATGATGGGAGGCTTGAGGTAAAATTTAGAGCTAAGATTGGCAGGTGTGCCACACCCTCGATGAGAATATCTTCTTCATGACTGACACAACGTAGAACATTCTGGAAACTCTGGTTTAAGAAACAAAATGCCCTGAGTCATATTTCACTCATGTATAGAATTGCTCATAGACCCACTACAGAAAGATATAAAAATATCCCATCATATTTTACCTGCATGCTTTTTATGATTTGCATTTTATAGACATTACAAGTTTATATGTATGCATTAATGTCAAGGGCTGTGTGCTCCAAGCCATGGATTCAATAAACACACACACATACAAAACCTCACATAAGATGAAATGTGAGCACAGAGGCATTTTTATTCTTCCTATGTAATATAAAAAATAAGATTATTGTCAGTGTCCCTCTCCTTCCCTGAGATCCAATGTGAAGTAAACTTATTTTATAGTCCCTGTCAGTGCTGTCCTCTAACGTCTACCAAAAGAGATGAAGACCATTTCCCAGGCTCCTCCTGCCTCCTTGACCCTTAAAAAGGCAGTGTCCACAGAGGCGTAGGAAACAGCCACATTGACTATCTGAGTTGGAATTCTGCTCTGCACTTCCTAGCTGAGTGCCTGGGAGCAAGTCAGTAACCTCTCTGTTCCTCAGTTTCCTCACTGATAATCATACCTTCTGTCCAAGGAGATTAGCAGGATGAATGAATTAACATCTCCAAACCTCTTAGAACAACATGGTGCATATTCCATGCTCTGTAATTGATAAATCACATTTCACACAGCAGAGCACTTTCTCCTAGAAGATATATAGAATGAAGGATGCTACAAGACATTACCCAACTAATTACAAGGCCAGAAGCTCAACTTCCAGACAACATTTGATCATGGCGTGATCTCTAGCCATAGTTTTTTTTTTTTCTGTTCCTTTTTTGAGTAAACAAAGGGACAGCACCGACTTAAATGGCAACCGTTGTGAGCCCTTGCTGGTGTTGTTTATTAAACGTCGTTAGTCATTAAAATGCTAATAACTCACTAGGTTTTTTAAAAATTAAACACAGGACCTTGAAAAAATTAAATTTAGATAAGTTGAATACTAATGGGGCAGAAGCCTAGGGGAGCGTATTCCCGAATCTAGTTATTTATTTATTTTACAAAAACCAAATTGTAGTTATAAATAGTATCAATAATAACGGTAATAATAGCCAGCGTTTATTAAGCATTACCCACATCCCAGGCCCCCTGCTCATCTCGTTTGAGCACAGCAACCCATCACTGTGCATGTTGATGGTTCATCCTCTCTGAAGTCCTCCCCTCCGCCTCTCTCCTGAGTATCTGATGCAGCCATGCCCTCAACAGGATGCGTATGAGGAGGTGGAGAATCCCATCCCCCTGCCCTCCAAGGTCAAACATGAGCTAACAAGGTGCCTAGGAAGCAGAGGCTACCAAGCTGATTGGACCAAGTATGGTATAAACCTGCAGCAGAAAGCCAAGGTCTTCCTTGTAGGGAGTCCAACCAAGGTCAGAGAACCCAAGGGCATTTGAACATTATTAATGTCCATGCGAGAAGTGTTCTGCGTCCCCAGTCTGCTCAAGTCCCCTGAACAGAGATCCTGGTTGACCCCCATTGCCCCACCAATGGCTTTCGCCCAGGTGGCAAGTCTGTCCCTTAGTGGACTACTGAGCAGTGTCAGTAGACATTTATGGCCACCACACCTGTGGGAGGACCTGGATTACAGAATCCAGAGATGTTGCTAAGTGTTCCATAAATCACAGGACAGACCTCCATGAGGAGGAACTGCCCAACTCCAAATGCCAATTCCATTTCCCATTTCCACCAAGGATGAGCAACCCAGGCCTGGAGTGACTAACTCATCGGTCCACACGGTCCTGGCCATGGCTCCATTATAAGCAGCTGGGCAGCCCTGAGCGTGTGAGTCAAGCATCGCTCTTCTCATCTGCAGAAGAAATCTGCACACAGTCACCAGCAGCCATGCCCACAAGCTCATCCTCCGCAGAGTCCTGACACCACTCTGAATCTCTGCTGACCATTTGGCAGCGACTCTAGGTCCCAGCTGTAAGCTGTGCCTTTGGGTCATAACTTCCAAACAGTGAATGGAACCGATCCTCAAAGGGGACAGAACTCCCAACTTTGGCCTCATTAGTACCACACACAAACCTACTGAGCTGGCCAAACAGAGTTACCCAGGAATCCCCGTTCCACTTAACTACACTTGGCAGTGGGCTTGCTCAACACAATTAAAACACGTCCACCTCAAGCTCCGTCCTGTGAAATCATGGGGTTTAGCATCCACATGGGGCCATAGACTCTCATATCCTGTGGTGGAACAGAGGCCACCATGTTTTAATAGGGATGATATGCCAGAACACACAGGTGGGGAGAGGAAATAAGATATTTTAGTAAATAAGAACAAAACACTAGGGGAGTGTATTCCTGAATCTAGTTATTTATTTAAATTATATTTTAATTTTATGATATTGATCATAATAATGTTTAATGAACATTGTTTAAGGTAACACCAAGTTTTCTATGGTAACCAGTTTTTCTAAGGTAACTCAGGTGTTACCTTAGACAATGTTCATTAAACATTATTATAATCAATATCATAAAATTAATGGCATAATACAGGGCTGCACCTAAGTTGTGTACCAGATCTACCTGTGTGAAAAGAAATACTATCAATGTTTTCCACCCCCAACCCTGCTAATGCCACTCAGACTTAAAGACTTAGCTCTCCATTCTCACCACTAGGAAATCCTACCTGATGGGTCTCCATGCAGGGCCGGCTGCCCCTTTGCCTTCCCACAATCCCCTGGGCTTAGCACTGGCGCTGCAGCTGTCTCACCTTGTTGTAATTATATATTAATTTTTCTATCACTATTTTACATGCTCCTAATGGTGAAAAATTTTTGTTCATGACTATGTTGGACCATGAGGCACTGGTCTAGAACACATGACAATCCATCGATGGTGAACTCCAAGGGGACGAAGACATAGTTGTACCAAATAATTCTTGCCACAAAAAAAAAAAATGTTGATCCCAAATTCAGTGACCTCTAACCATCATTAGTCTATTCTCAGATGGGTGCAGGGTGTCTGGGGACAGCTGCTCCAGGTGTGATCCAGCTGGGTTTAGCTTAGATTTCAGGTCTATTCCACCTGACACACTCCTTGGAACAAGAATACAGGGAAGTATGATCATCTCATGACAATAACAAAATCACAAAAGAGGCAAGAAGCCGAAGCACATGCCACCCCGTGGGCTGTGCACACACACTCCACCAATGTGGAACGGGATTAAGTGAGTCATGTGGATGATGGCAATTCACTGGGTAGAAAAATGTGTTTGTTTCTCCTAGGGAAAAAGTGCAAGGTGATGTGTTTAGAGGGAGGGGTGAAGAACTGGCAACAAGATACCACAAAAGTCCTTGCATCCCATGCAGACAGCTGCTTCTGCATAGGTTAGGAATCTTTCTCTGTGTGAGTGTATTTACTCCACCAGCTCCACCAGCAGGAGTTAATGGCTATGTGGTTCAGTTACTGTGTCTAGCAATGAGCCTGGAATTGCTGGTGATTACCTCAAGAGGGTACAACTGGGAAGTAACAGTGATATACACAAATCAAACACTAACACCAAAGCCCACCATGCCTGCTGCTCCCCAGCACCCTCAAATCAAGACAGAAAACACAATCCCCAAAGCCTTGCTCGAAACATATTTTCCTCTCCAAAACATAAATCTGAAATATCTTTGAGTCAACCTGACACAGATGGAAGAAATAGTTACATGAGGAGACAGGTGGGAAGAAGAGGCAAGAGTCAGCACCATCCATGTCCCCAAGTCCCATCCCTACCCCCACTCCCAAGGGACAGTGGAATAGAACATTCTGGGAACCAGGTCTAAGGCACTCTGACACAGCACCAATTATAGCCAAATAGATTTATTTTTCTGGCAAAGCCCAGGAAGCCAGTTCTGTGCTCTTATGACAAGTAATTCGAAAATATTTCCAATAAAGCCTTGACCTGAACAATGTCAGGATTTTCTGGAAAATAAGGACAGCCTGGGTGGCAGGGGCTGGGCAGATGGTTCAGCTGGTAAAATGCTTGTCACACAAGCATGAGGGCCTTAGTTCAGATTTCCAGCACATGCGTAGAATGTGTGTCTATAATCCTAACACAGGGGAGGCAGTGACAGGGAATCCTGGAGCTCACTGGATAACTAGCCGAATCAGTGAGCGCTGGTTCAGTGACAGACCCTGTCTCAAAAAATAAGTTGGAGTGTGACAGAGAAAAATACCCAATGGGTGCTTCTGGTCTATACACATGTACACACATGTGCACATGTGCCCCCACACACACAAACATGCACACATACCATGCCACACACCCTTTCTCTCTTTCTTATACACACACACACACACACAAGCATAAATCTATTCCACTCTCACTTAAGGTCAGATCTTTTCCCAGAGAGATCAAAAAAGATGGCTGTGCCAATCAAAATGTGAGATCCAACCATTTTTCTTTTTATAACTCTACAGTACCCTCACATGACAGAACTGTTCAGCCATACACAGCTTGTGTCTATCCTCTCTCATAGGAAAGAAATGGTTTTAGAAGTATAATGCATGAATCCCTCATGAGTTCAGAATGAGTATTTTGTGGCTGATCTGAAGCAGGAGTCAGCAAACTTTTTCAGTAAAGGGCCATAAACTAAATATTTTTTTCAGCTTGTCATCATTGAAACAGAACAGCTATGGGGCTACGTGTAAATGAAGAAGCAAGATTGTGTCCAATAAAATTTTCTTTACACAAGCAAGAGTTGAAGTGAATTCAGCCCATGGGTCATATTTTTCTGATGCTAAAAAGATGAATATGTATGTGGTTAAGGCTCTAAAACATTGGTCAATACCACTAAGAAACAAGAAAATGTATAAAATATGTGTGGTCATTACTAGCCAAAGTCAGGTTTAAGCTACACTTCTTAAAAGTTGATTCTCAGTCCTCCTTGTAGGTCAAGGAACTGGAAAATTATATTCCCATTCTATACACCAAGATTCTAGAGTTTTCTGAGCATAGTTCGACATCCAAGATCACACAGCTAGTGCATAGAAAAATCAAGATTCCAACCAAGGTCTGTGTGATTCTAGTTTGGGAGTTTTCAAACTGTATAAGTGATGCTGACCTGCAATGAGTCTAAAGCGTGAAATGCCAGAAGATGCCATTTCCAATCTAAGAAAATCATCACTGTTCAATTCAAATTTTCAAATATGATATTTATTAAAGTCATTCTTATAAAATACCAGAAGCAATCTACATGTCCAATATTAAAGATAGGATTGAAAAAAGAAAGATACAACTATGAAACTTAATGGCCCTAAGAATATACAATTATATTGAAAATATTCACTATAATGCATTTTTTCAAAATCCTGAAAACAACATGTTGGTGAAAACCTAACTCTATTTTACTGTGTTTATTAAACATATAAAAGCTTTGGATTAAATTATTGTTATGATCATTACAGTCTCCTTGGTCTGAGAACAGCAGGTAAATTTTATTTTTGCCAAATTTTATTTCATTATATGTTTTTGACTTTTACAGCCTAATCAATTTATTAGAAGCAATTTCTCCTTAATTATTTTCTATTCTCTCTTCTAGCATTCTACTTGATTTATTTTCTTCTTATGCATAAGTTTTTCATACATGAAAAATTTTTAATCAACTGCTCTACCCTGTGGATTCAGGAAGAAACTAGCGAACCATCTTTGACAACAGTCCAGTGTGTAGAAGGCTGAAGCAAAAGTTTGACCATCACAAGCCAGTCTCCTAAGAACCAGGACCTCCATAAACCTCATCCTGTGTTGTGAGCCCTGTTGACTAAAAGGGACCCTTCTTCCAACATTTGTCCTTTCTATAGTTAATGGCCAGGAAGAAAAAAAAAGCTTCCCTCTATACATAAGTGACTGATGCATTCTGTGTAGTTTCCATAGTGCCTGAGAGATCATCAATGAGAGGCTCCCCCTAATACTTATGAAGTGTATCATGGAATAAACAGCAAAGTCTGGAAACAGGTACCAGCAGGCCCAGGTGTGAGTCCCCTAGCAAGGCCATATCAGAGTTAGTGACCTAGGACATCAAGGAGCCTACCCTGGATTATCATCCTCATTATTAAACTAGGACCAGTAACACACGTGCAGCACCCACCAGAGATGCATGATCTAATGAGATCTAATGAGAAAATAAAAGCACAAACCACTTAAGTATCTAAAGGGTTTCCCTGTCTTTACTGCCATCAATGGGCCGTGTGACTGAAGTGACTCTGTCACTTCCAGGTCTAGATGTCAATAACCAGTTACAATGGAAATTGGTTATCTCCTTCTGTACTGAAGGAGGACACTGTGTGCACATATATGTGTGTGATCCTTGGGTTTTTCTGTTTGTTTTTTAAGGTAGGGTCTTGCTCTAGCCCAAGCTGAGCTGGAATTCACTATATAGTCTCAGGGAGGCCTTGAATTCATGGCGATCTTCCTACCTCTGCCTCCCGAGTGCTGGGGGTAAAGGCATATGCCACAAATATTTTTCTGTGTTCGTGCGTGTGTGTGTGTGTGTGTGTGTGTGTGTGTGTGTGTGTGTGTGTGTGTGTGTGTGTGTGTACAGGCACATGTGTGCCCTGGAATGTGTGTGGAGATCAGAGGATATCTTTTGGGTCCACCTCATTTGAGGCAGGGCTTCTCTGGTCTCACCCTGCTGTTGTTCATCCTGTTCTCACAAAGAGTTTCTGGGACATTCTCCTGTCTCTACCTCAACTCTCTGGGACTGCAGAGCACACCTCAGCTTCCAGCTTTGTTTTCTTGTGAGGTCTGAGGATCCAACTTGGGTCCTGGGGCTTGAGTGTCAAGTGGTTTATCTGCTGAACCATCTCCCAGCCCACTTTTTATTCAGTTATTTATTCAGCAATGGAAGTCAAAGAGATGAGCAGATGGTTCCTGTGGCTTTTCTTGATTGTATTTTGTTTTATTTTCATTTGTTTGTATTTTCATGTGTGTGTGTGTGTGTCTGAGTGTGTGTCTGTGGGGGCAGGCCAGGGCCTCTCTTGCCACCGTAAACAAGCACCAAATGCTTGTATCACGTTTTTTGTTTGTTTTGAAGTACAGTCTTTCTCTAGCCCAGGCTAACCTGGATTTCAGTCTCAGGATGGCTTTGAACTCATAGTGATCCCCCTACCGCTGCTTCCCCAAGTGCTGGGATTAAACATGCAAGACACCACACGGCTCTTGCACCACTTTTTGCATCTGGCTTACATGAGTGACCATCAGGCTTTGCAAGCAAGTGCCTTTAACTGCTGAACCATCTTCCTAGGACCCCCACCCAGACTTTTGTTTCTTACAAACATTCTGCATGTTATTGCATAGATATTTCAAGCAAGTTTTGGGGTTGGAATTTATATTGGTGTCAACATACATACAGAAAAGCTTAAAATAATCATACACTGTCCACTAAATTTTCATAATGACCCCGTGATCACTTCCAGCCAGAAACAAGACATAAAATACCACCAATCTTCCCAAAAGCACTTTTCATGGCTCTTCTCACTCCATACCAAGGTCATAAGTGTGCAGACGTCTATCACTACAGATTTTCTTGCCTTGTTTTGAAATCCGTATTCACTGTGTTCATGGGATCATACACTGTTTTGTCACCTGGGCCTGGCTTCTTGCACCCAACATTGCCTGAGAATTGCTCTCCTGCATAAGTAAATCCATTCTACAGGAAGCTTTTGAGTTGTTGCAGGTCTTTGCTTTTTACAAATAACGTTGCCGAGAATATCCAGCACAAGTCTATGAGTGAATGTGTTTGCCCGTTTCAGTTAGGTATATATCAAAGAAAGAGACAGTGCCTCATAAATGATGCATGTATCTAGCTTATTAGGCTTGCCAAATTTGGACTTCCAAGAGCTACCTATGGAGATTCAGGTGCTCCATGTGGGCACCAACATTTGGCATCATGTCATTATCATTTCATGAGTCCTGTGAATGGATGGTGATTTCTAAATCTCATTGTAGCTTTAATGCGAAATTCCTGGTGGCTAATGAGATTCATCACATTTGCATATGCATGGTGTCCATTTGAATATCCTCTGAGGTAAAATGCTTCTTTAAGTCTAACATTATGCTTTACTTTTTTAAAGGTAATTCTTGATTATGGCATGATAGAAAAGAGTAGCTGAGAGAATTAAAGATGGTGGATTTAAAAAAACCTCATTTGTCCTTGGATTTGAGTTTTATGCTGATATTCAAATAGGAATCTCCTTAGTCTTTTTTTAATAGTAATGTTTTCCATGGTGAAGCTGAGAAAGTCAGTGGAGAAGCCCTCATTCACAGAGCACTTGCTGTATGCCAAGGATTCGTCAGCTTACATCGGTCTCGTGGTTTGAAGACTCTTGAGGTTCAGAGAGGTTGAATAACTTGTCCAATACCACTCAGCTATTCAGGCTCTGAATCACAATTCAAGCCCATTCCTGCTTCTTATCACCCTCATTATAACACTCATAACTTACAGCACACAACTTCAGCATGGTTCAGAATCCTCCAGAGGGCTTGTTAAAATAGAGCTCCTGGTTCAGTGCACACGGAAGGCACTAGAGAGTTTATATTTCTAACAAGTTCCCAGGTGATACCCATGATGCTAGTCCAGGGGCCACACTTTGAGAACCACCATTTCAAAGACCACAGCATTCCTTGCTTGTCTCAACATTCAAAGGCTCAGTGCCTTGCAAAGGATTATCAAATGATTCCTGTGTCCAGTCATCAATGTTGGCATAGAAAGCCGTGTCTCTCGGATGATAGAGTGAACCCCATGGCACCCCTGTGATGGTGGGAGCCTAGAGAGAGGTAACAAAATGATCTCTTCTTGAAACGCCTATTCACAAATGTGCAGGGAGTCAACAACTTTACCTATCCTCTGACTTCCTTTTTAAAATATTTTTATTTATTGCAAGCAGAGACAGAGAACATGGACATGCCACGGCCTCTAGCCACTGCAAACAAACTCCAGATACATGTGCCACTTTGTGCATCAAGGTTTACTTGGGCACTGGTGAATCGAACCTGGGTTGTTTGTTAGGCTTTGCAGGCAAGCACCTTAACCACTAAGCCATCTCTCCAGCCCCTCTGACTTCCTTCTAACCAAGATACAGGTGAATCAACACAAAGGTAAGGACAACACACTTCCCAGGATGCACATCGCCTGGCAATGAAGCCATTGAGTGCCTGCAGAACCCTGGATGACCCTGATACCAATGACCTTGTTCTGACGTTTCCTCTACTAGGTCTTTGGGGAATGCAAGCTGTGACTGAAACTGTTGATGGTCCCCTTGAGTCTATTTTTCCCTTTCTAAGTGACAGCATCCCAGTTCTCCACCAGATGCTGTTACCCACATAAGACTTGCTTGTAGTGGATCTTACATTCTGATATTCCTACATGATTAGACTCTGGGCAATAAAGTGCAAACAGCAGTGTGCCTTCCAGGAAGTCTTCTTAAAATGAAGGGAAGAAGGCTTTCGGTGAAACTCACATCCTCCTGCTACACAGCAATGGCTAGAACTCAAGCAAGTCACTTTAAACCATAAAGTTTCAAGTCACAACCCCAGAATGGTACAGGGGTGCAATGAGGGAGGCTTAGGACTCTTTAAATTGGACCAGCTGGATTGCTCCTCTGTGACAACTTTTATATAAGAAGTGGCCATCAACCCTGGCCTTCTCTAAGTTACTAACATCATGAGGCTTTCTGAATGCAGTTGACCTTCATTCTGACTAGTAAATGGGCGTTAACAGGCCCGTGATCCTGCAGAAAGACCACCATGAGATGAGCTAAGCCTTCTCTCGCTTGTACTATATTCCACGCTGAGTCACTTCGGTTCTCTGAGCCTGTTTCCCTACCTATCAAATAGAAAGGAAACTGTGTTCTCACAGTCCCAGAAGGCTTCTGCAAGCCATGGATATTACACAACTCAGATATACTTTCTGGAACATGAAGCCCTACAAAAAATAGGGGAATTCTTCTTTCCACAAAGAGAAGTTTCAAAGATAAAACCAAAGTCAAAGAAAGCCATACTTAAGTAGTGTCTCTCCGTTAAGGAGAAGAAACAGAATGAAACAGTTTCATCACTGACAAACCACTTCCCCCAGATCTATCCAGGTCACTCTTATTTTCCAAATGAGAAGTTAATTTTGCTCTAACACCATTATTACATCTAAATTAAATATTTATTGGGTTGAATATCAATTGACTTTTAGAAATAAAGATTTGAAATTTATGAGCTAACACAGAGTAATTCAATAATTGTAAATTTTACAACGGAGCTTTGTAATCAATTACTGTTTAGTAATGATATAAATGTACGTGCTTCTCGGGAGACCCTGGTCAACTATAAATTAGTTTCTGCACACACAACGCTCTGGCAACATCTTCACAATGGCTTTGTCTCTTCTGAGGAGTAACAGAGGCCAGAGATTAATCCCAGGCTGGCTCTCCACAGCTGTGCATTTGGACCTCAGTTCATTCTCAGCCAGGCTGTGCAGAGACTAGACTTAATGAGTGTCCACACAAAACATCATTCAGAAGATAAATCACCTGGAAATAAAGCACCATGATCCAACTCAGAGATGCTGCACCATGTGTGAACAACAGAGACCACTGTCCATGTACCCACCACGCACTAAATAGCCGCTGAGCCCCTGCCATGGCCACACACCCTTCTGTATTGGTTAAGACCAAAACTTCTGTCCCCTTGAAGGGTGAGGATAAGACATAGTGAAAAAATACATGAAGATAAACAGAAATAAACACACAAAATGGGATGGACCTTCAAATGACTTTTAGAAATAAGTATTTGAAATTCATGAGGTATTAGAGTGTTTGAAGGTCATAAATGCCATGAGAAGGAACAGATATATGATTTGTTTATAAATAAAGAAATTAGGGCTCAAAGAAGAAAAGTAACATGTTGAAAATCAGAAACCAGGTTAGATTTGGGATTTGAACTCAGACTTACCTGGTGCCAAGTTCTAACCTTTGTCTGTCCCTACACTGTGTAGGCTGATGAGTGTATAAACTTACCCAGGCAACACTGTCACAGACAGCAGGACAGAAATCCCTATCGAGAAACTCCCCTGAGTCAGGAACACTCCAACTCAGAAGACAAGATTAAATGAAAGCCCAGAAGCTCGGTTGGACACTTGGGTCTGTATGATTAGACCTGGACTTGGCTTGAGCAAAATTTCCATTTTAATTTCTATTTGATAAATGTTGGCATTATTTTCACTATGAAAGAACCTTCAAGCGATTGTATGTATCCTTGTTCATTTGGAATCTATTCTTTATCTTCTCAGGACTGCCCAACTTCAAGAGGATACATTATAAATTTGGCCTCTATTAGAAATAAGCGTGATGTGAGGGGATTCGAAAGCCCCTGGGGAGACCTCTGTCCCCAAACCCACACGTCCTGGTAATTGATTAAAGAGCCTTTAAGTGAGTTCAGTGATTACATTTTTGAATTCTTCTGTATTAATTATTAAAGGCAAATTATGTTGTTGAAAAGGAAAACTATACAAAGATGGCACTTTAATGAAATGGGTTAGAGAGGCGTTCTGGATGAGGCGATTGATTTAAAAAGTGAAAGGCATCTGGGAGAAGGTCTGTCAAAAATGGAATTAAATTACCGAGCACTGTGTACCTCGTCACTGTGTGATGCTTGAAGGTGGAAAAGAAAGTAGCCGAGAATGTGAACCAGTCTGAAATGAGATAGTTAAAGTTCTGTGAACTTGACTGGATTAGGAAATGCCTAGGAGATTAGTGAAGCACACATCTGGAGGTGTCTGAGAGGGGTGTTAGAGGGGACACTAGACCACAAGGACTCTGATCTAATCAGTGGATCCATCCCTTGACGGACTCATAATAGGGTGGCCTTGGGGGACATGGTGAAAGGCAGGTGAGGTGCAGTTGGAAGAAGCAGGTCACTGGAGGCATGTCATGCCGAGAGCACCTCTCTGTATTCCCTGTTCTGCATCCTGTTCCCCATGAAGTAAAGAGGCTCCTATACTGCAAGTTTCCCCCACCAGGACGCTTGGCCCCAGCCCACAGGGCTAAAGGACCTTGGGCTGAACTCTCTGAGCTGTGAACCAAAGTAAATTTTCCTTAAGTTTTTCTCAGGTATTTTGGCTACAGCAATAAGAAAGGTGTCATGGTTTGATCCAGGTGTCCCCCACAAACAAAGGAATGTGTTCTGGGTAATCAATCCTCAGCTGATGGCAGTTTAGATTTTACAACCTCAATGGAGCTGTGTTGTTGGGGGAGGACTTTTGGGGATTATAAACCAGCTTCCCCTTGCCTGTATTTGGCGCACCTTCCTGATGCTATTTCCAGTGCTGTGGCAGAGGTGATGTCCACTCCTCTGCTCATGCCATTGTTTTCCCTGCCAGGATGGAGTCTCCCCTCAAGTCCATAAGCCAAATAAACCCATTCCTCCACAAGCCGCTTTTGTTTGGGTTCTTTCTGCGTAGCAACTAGAAAGCTGACTGCAACAAAAGGTAACAAATTTAGAAAGGAAATCCGGCTATGTCATCAAATGGGCTTGCTTGCTGGGATCTCTGTGTCACTCTATAATTTTCAGTGGGAAAGTTCACATGAGAAAGAAAAAGATTTCACCTGAATGTTCTCATTTTCATAGACTGTCCCTTTCCAAGAAATATGTCAAGATGCCCCATCAACACGGAAAGATGATACAATGATTAGAATATGAGTTCTTCAATGTTTAATAAGTTATAACATTGTGTGTGTACATGTTCGGATGTGTGGGAATGCATGTGCACACATGTGCACTTGTATGTAGAGGCCAGAGGAAAACCTTGAAAGCCATTCCTCAGGTACCATTCAGCTTTCTTAGGACACGATCTCCCACTGGCCTAGAACTCACTGAGTAAGCTACACCAGATAGCCAGCGAGCACTAGAGAGGTTTGCACTACCACACCCGACCTTTTTTCCCACGCGGTTTCTGGAGATGGAACTCGGGTCCTCAGGCTTACAAAGCAAGGACTTGACTGACTGAGCTATCTCCTCAGTCCAATAATTTATACAATTCAAATGCTTAAAAATAACTGTGGTGCTAAGAATGACAAACACCATTCTCTTTCATCATTCCCAACTCTCTATCCAGGGTCTCAATAGAAGTAGCATCTGGAATGGAGGGAATGGGAAAGGTAAGCACCCCACTCAGTGGTCCTGCTTCCTGCTAGCAGGAAGCATCCACAGCATCCTTCCTCTGAGCCTGGCTCCCAGAACCATCGCTTAAGAGAGCTGCCCAGAACAGCCATGCATCCAAGAATATCTGCATTGTTTTTGCATGAGCAAGAAATAGACACAGAATATTCTTTGAATTCCCTCTTCTCATTGCAAAAAAAATGGAGTAAGTCAAGGGAGAGATATGTGTGAGGCAAAACTTACCTATAGTTATGAACTCAATCTCTCTCCTTTGTATTCTTCCTCATCCCTCAATGAAAAACTGCCATGAGAAAAAAACAAAAAGGCAGCACGACATCCAGGACACAGCGCCACTCTAATGCACCTGCTTGGGTTGATAAAAGCCAAGGAAGCCTGAAGACCCATCACTGCTCACAAGCTCCTTGGCCACTCTCTACCCTGTGCCTGCAGCATCAGCATCAGCCAGAGAGCCCGGGGCCACTACCCCAAGGGAAGAAGTGACTTCCTATGGTGAACCTGGGGCCAGAGAGAGGTTAAAGAGTCAGACAGAAGGTCCTGGGTATGTCCTTCTCCAGTTTAATGTTGCCAAATGAGCTTCATCCTGGGAGGGTTCTGTCTGTGGTGGCAACTCCTAAGCCCTTGCATTGTTCTGATGGCCAGAGCCTGGCCCGGTCTGTACCTGCCTCCACCTTCTCCTCTGTTGTGATGCATCTCATTGGCTAAATTTCCCAGCTTTCCTTCCTGTGGTTTCGACGTGGATACTCCAAGATATTGCTGGTTCTTTCATGCTGACAGCTCTTTTGGGAAAATCTGAGTTCCAGAATCTTTTCAGGAAGGCAGTGATGGCCCCTGTAGTCACACTGTTTCCAAGCAAAGGCATGGTAAAACACTTCCTAGAGGTTCTGATGCATGCTGCCTGCGGAAGGACGTAGGGTTCTGATCCCCTTCATCAGTGCTACTCCTATGACTATCCCTAGTGTGCCCTGTGAGGAGGTGCCCAGACATGAGGTGTGGTGTGCACTACCACGGCTCCAAGAAGGCCTTCCTTCCAACTTGCTCTCTCCATGCAGGAAACCGAGCTCTGCACCAACAGCTATTTTAAACCCCTTCATCTCTCTGCTCTGCTGGGGAAAATAACTGAAAGGTACTTCTCTGCAAATTCCTCCCTTGCCCTTCTTACCACCCAAAATGATACCTGTAGCTCTCTAGCTTCTCCTCCACAGCCCCACCCTGACCTATGCCAGAACCAAGAGAGCACTGAAAAAGTGACAGAACTCAAGGGGCAGAAGATAAAAAGTAATGAATGAATTTAGGGCAAAAACCTAAGCTACTGTATGTAACAAAGATTGTGCATATAGGGTAAGATCAGGAAGAAAAGGAGAAAAGGTTCTAGAATCCATGTTTAGATTCCCACTCTTTGGTGGGTATGAATAAGCAAGTTAACCTTTTTAATCACCTTGTGCTCCTAGAACACAGTACCCAGAAACTCAGCCACGTGAGTTTTTCAGGCTTATAATTACATTGAGACAGAAAGGGTTAATCTCAGAAAATTTGACAGTTGTTGAGGAAAGGTAGATGACAATGGAATATAATACCTTCCCTGATCCCACCTCCACCCCTGCCCACCAGGATAAAGCACATCAGATCAAGGCAGAAAGTAAAAGAACCCTGGTGGAGGTGTAAATAAAACTGTCTAAAAGCCAAATCCATGGACCTGCTCAAGAACCATGGGACCCAAAAGAGCATTCAACTATCACACACAGGCACAATGCACTCACGCCTCCCCTATTTCTGTACATATGGCTTCTGAAGCATAAAGATTAAGAAAAAAAAAACAGGACCAGTTTTCACACATTGCACAACAAAAGGAGAACAGCATCAAGAGATTCTGGAGGTGAACACCTCTGAAACAGTCTACTACAGGATCCAGAAGAACACTACACTACAAAGCCTTGCCCATCAGGCTTACAGGAGTAAGGAAACCAAAGGTTCCATGATTCCATGCAACAACTGACCAGGAGAAATGAAGCACAGATGAAGTTATAGAGATATAGACACATACATGGATGATGGAGAGACAGATGATGACAGATGATAGATAGACAGACAGACGACAGACAAGATTTACAATAAACAGAAATCATGGTAGTTAAAAGTAGTTAGAGGGAAAAGCCTAGGAATAAGCCAAACTATAACAAGGTTGAGTCTTCCGTCACTGTGGCCAGAATCAAATACGGTATGTTCTCTATTGACCCTCTGCCACAGTAACCCCTGTGGCTCACCAGTCTGCACGTGCTGGGACACAGGGAGAAACCCTCACAGCAGCTCTTCAATAACCCT
The DNA here is from genome assembly GCA_004024765.1 of Zapus hudsonius. Taxonomy (NCBI): domain Eukaryota; kingdom Metazoa; phylum Chordata; class Mammalia; order Rodentia; family Dipodidae; genus Zapus; species Zapus hudsonius. Next base: position 19,586 of record PVHP010005043.1, read on the forward strand.
GCCTTCTTTTCTCACTGTTGAGTTCATCCTTCAGGCCCAGAGAAGTGTCCCTAGGCAACCCCAGGAGGTGTTCCATGGATTCAGCACTGCACAAACCTTCCATGGCTTCTCAGGCCTAGATCCACAGTCTGCTGCACTCTGACCTGGGCCCATGGATAGCACTGGGGAAGACATGAGCCCCATTCAGGCCAAAACTGGGGTGAACAGGTCCAGTCTCACCCTGCTGTGTAATTCCAGACAGTCCTGCTTTTCCTCAACATGTGAAATGATCTCTACTCTTTCCACTTTGGAAATCTCCAAATTTGTCTGTAATGATTATGTAGTATTTCCAAAATGACTTAAGAAAACCAAGACCATAGAAAATAAAATAGAACTTCCCTCAGATAAATTTCAGCTTTTAAAAGAAACATTTTTTTATAAATAAAAACATCCCCTCTTGTCAGAGTGATCCCTCAAAGAAATATTCAAACCTAGATGGAGTCATTGAGGATTTTATTTAGACAAGTTGTTTTTTATTTTTTTAAACAGCCAGCATAGCTCTGATACCAGGATTTAGTGAAGACCAAGAAAACAATGACTCAAGATCCTTCTAATTTATGAACATAAACAAAAATCTTAATTAAGAACTTAGCAAATAGGACCTAGAAAAATTCCATCTGTAAAATAACACATCATTAAAATATATTAATACATTAAAGAAGCAGTTTATGTTTAATCCAATAGATGACAGAAAGCACTTAATCAAATTTCTTATCTTTTATCTGAGTTAATGAGAAAAATCAATAAATTGAAATAGAACTCCTTAAATTCAATGAAAACACACACACAGAAACACATATGCACACATACACACACACACCCCACATCACAAAATAGCATAATACTTGTTGCAGTCAGCTTTCTAGTTGCTGCGCAGAAAGAACCCAAACAAAAGTGGCTTGTAGAGGAATGGGTTTATTTGGCTTACAGACTCAAGGGGAGAT